>JAMKCH010030998.1:0-29131 GCA_023653785.1 Ophioderma brevispina | reverse complement strand
CCCTGCGACACCGACCAACACCCCGCAACACCCCCGTGCACCCCGCACACCCCACCCCCTCACCCAACACCCTGCACACACCCCCTCCCCCCAACACCCCTCTCCTCCCAACACCTCCTCCACTCTCACGCCCACCATGCTTCCATGTACACAAAATTGCATATCCCAGCTAATGTTTCAAATGCGATACAGCCATTACGCCTATTTAATTAGCTCAATTGCATCACAAAATGCCCTTTAACTTGGTAGACGTTTCCTCTAGAAGTCCAATTGATGCAAATGAGGTATTGCCATTCATTTCCGTCAAGCACTACTGCACAACGTCGTACAGCGCATGACAGAGTCCATTGTATTACCTCATTTGCATCCATGGACTTCCTATATGAAACGTCTACCTTTATTGGCCCACCGGCCGATAGAGCAATTACGCATATTTAATTAGATCATTGCATCAACAAATGCCCCTTTAAATGGCCCACATGGCACTTTGACCTAGGATTCACACAAGATGTATGAGACCTGGTCTTTCATGTAGCAAAGGATTTTGCCTATCCGATGTGCCGTTTCACATCAACGATACAGCCAATATTTAATTAGCTCATTTGCATACCTAAGCCACATATTCACATACTTTCAAATGGCAAAAAAAGATGCCGACCATAACCAGGCTTTCCCTGCATGAAGGATTTTAGTGTATCTGATGTACCGTTTAAAAAATACATACAGCAATTACGACTGAATTTTAAAATGCATTAATTAGCTCCTTGCAATACCTAATTAACCCAAAATAAGGCCCAAAACATCTAAATCATGTCGAGAACTCTCCTCTTCAACCGCTTTTCTTTCCACCAAGTTACATCATATGCCTTACGGAACTACTAGATAATGACACAAGCTTTTTTCTTAAATTATGCAAAGTAGACACTTAATTATCATATTTAATGCCCAAATGCCACTTTGACATAATTATGATTAACACAAAAGATGCACGGCATAGTATCTTTCATGCAGCAAAGGAATTTTGCCTATCTGATGTACTGTTTCAATGATCAGTAATTACCATAGTTAATTTAGTTTCATTTGCATACCTAAGGCTGTATATATCACGCCTGCTTCAAATTGTCAAAAAAGATGCGCACCAATTAAGGCTTCATGCAGTGAAGGAATTTGTCCGTATCCGCTGTACCGTTTCAAATTCTAGCAATTATGCTGATTTTTGCCATATTATTAGCGTCATTTGCATCTTAATTTGCCCCAAATTATGGCCCAGAATCTAATCAGATTCGAGAACTCTCCAGCCGCTCCTTTCTACCAAGTTACATCAATTATACAGAACTCCAAAAAATTTTTTGTAAATTATGCAAATTAGATACTTAATTTGCATATTTTAAACGCCCAAAATCTAATAATCATGGTCGCGAACTCCTTGATTTTGGCTTTCTTTCCTTCCACCAAGTACATCATCGTACCCTTCAGAACTCCCGATAAATCGTACACAAGCATGTCAACATGGACGGCGGTCAACAGACAGCAATACAGACAGACAGACAGAAAAGTGACTACTAAGTCCTCTGCCGAACAAAGTTCAGCGAGACAAAACTGGATAAACGGCCAGTGTTCTACAGGGGCGGCCTCTATCGCAAGCAATGGTGTATAATAATGCCACCGCGAACAGTAACAACCCCAAAATATAGTGAGAGTGTGTCACAACCACCCACCGTACCATCAACTGACTCAAAGTATCAATAGTGATTGGGTAAATTTACCGGGCTCTCCCGAAATTTGGGCACAAGAATCTGGAGCCTTCTGTCCCAGCGAATTTGGCCAGAATTTGGCCGAATCGCAACCAAAAATCCTAAAAACGGCTCGGTCGGGGACACACTAATGGTAAACTTATTAGTTTTTTCACCCTAGTCCTGGGCGAACAAATACCAGCCAAACAATGTGAATTTCTACTCGAATCGGGAGCTAACAATGCATCTCACGGTCGGTAGAGATTCCAAAAGGACAAAGGACAAGCAATAAATGGGATCGCCAGTGACGTTGGTGTTTGTGACATCACCAGGGATACGGCCTGATAGAAAATTTGTCATTGGTATAGTAGTTTTTGGGGGGTCATCTTGGCAACCAAAATAATGCCCTTTGTAATTAATCAACATGGAACCTAAGAGGCTATTTCAAATATGTGGTGGTTGATTGTTGATGCTACTAACATTCATATCAGACCGGGTATGTTTAGACTTTTGACAGTCGGCTCAAATTTTATTATCATTTCAAACACCTGATACAGGTCAGTGGTACTTCGCTCAAAAAGGGCGTGACCCCCCAAAAATGGATCAGGCATATCAGCTCTTTTGGGCAGTCAGTGGGAATAGTTACAAACAAAACATTTTTCTGGAGACCTTCATTAGTGGAATTCCGGAAGGTTATCTCTGGAATCTCGGACATATTACTACCAAACCACTATGACTACTAGATAAATGAATTTCATCAATAATTCAAAGAAAACATTTTTTACCAACAAAAACAAAAGGAAAACACATTACGGTCCAGGTCCGAACGCTAATACCTCATTCCCAGGGACCCCAGATTTTTGCGGAAGTGGTCAAAATATTTGGTATCAGAAGATAGCTACTATTTTTTCTCCCTTCATTTACACCTTGTGAAATCTTAGGGTTAAGGATGTTTGATTGATGTTAAATGAAATATAATGCCCCATTTTGGGTTAACAATATTACTGTTACAGTCTTCTATGGGGAGCCAAATCATGTTTTTAACTCCTCCATCAAAACGGTTGAAATATTGACACGAACTTTACAGATGGGGTTTTAATGTGAAGGCCATTCCATAAAGATGAAAATTTCATAGACCATAAATCGGGTCATCAACCCTTTAAAACAGACAAAACAAACTACAACAAGTACAATAAAACAAGCTTTTGTCATGTCATATTGATACAAGCTTGAAATAGTAGCATGTTGCATTCATTTTACAACATAGTGAACATTAAAAAAAAAAATCTGACCGACCCTCATCTCAGTTCAATTTTGTATGCCCTAAGGGGAACGTTGACCTCCATATATTACAACCACAGTCCCGACTACTCCTGAATATCACTGTCATACATACAACTTCGCATAATCCTAATACAATGATGAAAATTGCTATATTTTCCGTTTCTGAGAGACCCTTTTAGCATCCTAAGCGCCCCCTCAGCCATTGCCATTTGCCAAATCAATTCCTCAAATAAAGTGGCCCTCCTTCCAGCGATGTTCACTGCTCTGTAACTCTATTATTTTATGCTGCTGTATTTTTCTGTTCCAACATTATCACATAATTCATTATTTGTAAATACATATACAAATTGTTAATTATCTTTCACTTGTAAATATCTATAAGGTATAGCGGGGTATCATTGGAGACCAGTTTGTATAACTGATTGGAGTTACCCTGAATAAAAAGTTTTTAACTACTACAGTGTGGTTCAAAAATTTATTATTAACTTCATTATACCGGTCGCTCCTTCAGTGAAAGAACACTGCTATCCTAGAAGCCCTGTTATTGCAGGATAAAAACATTTAAATACAATTGTACAAAGCATTATAACCATACAAAAGTAACAGTAATAAAAATTATGTAGAAGATTACACATGGTAAACACACTGATGATTAATGATATGTTTGAAGAGCACAGATTTAAATGGGCCCAAGAGGACAGAAGGACGCAAAATTAGAGAGGGTTTGAAGATAACCAAGTATTCCAAAAGATTGCTGTCTAACCTGAAAAGTTCTCAACACAGCATTGCCTCTTGCTATTATAGTGAGGAATAACAAGTGAATTTGAGGAATTCCTCTAGTGCTATAATCATTAGTGTGAGTAAAAGTGAAGTTTGAACTGAGATAATCCGGGGTTACTGTAGACTTTAAATAACAATAAAAAGAATAATGATTATTCCATCTGTGTTAATTAAGCCATTCTAAGAGTATCATCAGAATCAATGGTGTTTTAAATCCGCAGATAGAATAATTCTAGCTAGATGGTAAAAGAACTTGATAGCTGTGAGAGAGAGTTTGAGAACATTGACCAAACATGACTACAATATGTCAAAATGTGGCATAACAAGGGATTCAGAAGTTTTTTAGGGGATTGGAAAATTTGGAAGGTGGTGGGGTAACATTTGACACGACGGATAACACCACAACGCTTGGAAACACGTGGACCAATGAATAAACATGGTGAGACCAAGCATGTGCTGTCAAAAATAGACCAAGGTTATTGAAAGATCAACCCTCCAATTGACTATGGTCATTATATACCCAAACAAACATGTTCAAATTCACAAGGTTATGGTGAACCAAAAAGCATTCCATTTTTTTGGGAGATTAAGAGTGAGGTTTTTTTCTGACCCAACTAGCAATGATGATTGTAGATTATGATTGAGACTATTTGAAGACATGCAGGGTCTGATGAACTAAAAGTTGAAAGAAGTATCATCAGCCTACATTACAGTTTACATGTGACACTATCAGGAAGGTCATTATAAATTATAATAAATAATAAAGGACCTAATATAGACCCTTGTGGAATCCCAATATTAATGGCCTTTAAACTCGAATAAGAGAAGCCAATATGACAGATTGCAATCGTTACTGAGGATAAGATTTGAACCAGTGCGTTCGTGACACTGATACCACATTTCTTGAGCGTATAATAAGAAGACTGTGATTTACAGTATCAAAAGCTTCTTGAGGCAAGAAAAATGGCCACCAGTGACTTTTCCTATCACGTTCTAAGAAAACCGTCCTGAAATCAATTACTGTGGTAGCAGTGAAACCTTGGGACGGAAAACCAGATTGACGATGAGCTAAGGGCAATTACTATTACAGACAAGTATGAGTACATTTGATCATGAACTGCCCTCTCAATTATTTTTGAAACAATACTTAAGACAGAAATAGGGGACGATAACTTGTGTCTACATCAGACTTACTGCCACATTGAAAAATTGGAACAACTTTAGCATTTTCAAATCTGATGGAAAAACAGATGTTCCAGGAAAGATTACATATTATAGGCAAGTGGAATTCCAAAATAGGTGAAGACACAAGTCAGTTTTAAGCAATTTACATCAACATGCATCAAGTCCAGGTGATTTATTATTAGAGAGAGAATCAATGGATGTGATGGCTTACTCCAGAGGTGTGGCGTGAGTTGTGCAATGAGTGACTTGAATACCAAAACCCATATTAAGTGACAATTCCCATATCCTAAGGTACCTTAACTTGCATGTTTTCCCTTTTTCAAAAATAACGGAGCGGACCCGTTTGGTTTTTTGGGAAAGGAATTGCCCTAGATGAACAAGAAAAATTAATAACGATACCACCTTTTTGCGGTGATCGTCAGGTATGTATTTTTCGAAAGGCTGTTTGGGATATAGGGCCTATAGCCAGTGAAATTTGTTCATTGTTACGGCAAACAAAAATCAGTTTATTCCCAGTAGTAGTCCAAAAACTAAAAGAAATAAAAAAAGTAAAAAATTTTTTATTTTTAATTAAAAAAAAAAAAGTGAAAAGGGCTTCCCAGAAAATTGCGCAAATTGGCTAAATGCAAGTCAAGACAGTTGCAAATCATAATTGATGTGTCCAATTATTAGTTTATAAAACAAAAATATTGATTTTGGATCACTTGGATCTCTTAATTAAAATTGATAACGTCTATCATCTGTTTTTTGTCTTAACATGGCAAATCTCCTCAGTAAATAAAAGAAAAACAAAAACCAAAATACGTAAAATGGCTCCAATTAAATAGCCTGTGGCCTACTACTGGCAACAAACTGGAATCCCCCGCTGACCCACTATTCCATCAACCACTGTCTCCACCACCCATACTCCAACCCTGTGGATCATGATCATCAATTACCGGACTACCCCCACCCATCAACCATCAACTCAATCACACCATGGAATACTAACTTTGTCCTTGCCCCACCACGCTTGCAGTTGCATCAACCAGGGGCAGCAAACGCTACAAGAATACCTAATATAGGTTAACAACCTAATTTTTGCACAATTTATTGCTTACGGTATGTGGCGAATATCAGGGATTTAAACAGTAAATATAGATGACATTGAGTATTAGGAAGGGCTTGTGTTATGGCCCAGGCCAATGAGATTAGTACAGAAATTATTACATTCTCATTAAACTGCTGTTTTCTTCAAACTTATTACAACTTTGAAGAAAAAAGAATTTCTTCACAGTGACATCTCCCAAGTTTTCAATTCCAAAAATTGTAGAAGCAAAAACTACATCTTGTTGTCCTGATATATATGGTCAGAATGGTCGAGTTATTAAACCCGTTCTATGTTATAAAGCACATTGCATTAAGGGTTGGGCAAATCTGGACTTTTCTGAGAAATGATTTAAAACTGAGTGGTTCTATGGCCAAATTGCGCGTAGAATCCAAAATGACTTTATTTTACATACCATGAGGTCTAATCGGACTAAAATTAGCGAGAGGTGGAGGAGAATTCAGAATGCCGCCAAAAATGACTATTGTTAGACAGTAACCACTTTTGGGTACAGTACACTTTATATGTTATATATAGGTTTTGGGGTCAAAATCAAATATGACTTTGAAAGCTATCCTAACCTGAAATGAGTTAGGGTGTGAATTTGATCATTTTCATTAATGTTTGTGTTAAAGTAATTTAACAGTGGCTTTGCCTCAGATATAAATGTATTTTGTTATCCTCATTTCACCGATTTGTATTTTTTTTAACTATAAATCAGACTAAAATAATAATCATACAATTTGGCATACCTTTAGCCTGCAGATGCTAATATGGACATCCAGTCCTGTAGTCCATGCATCGATTGCTTTCAAACAATGAGTCTATGTCCTTGTCAAATTGGACTCCTCAGAGGTGAGTGTTGAGATGATTATGGCGAGTGGAGGAGTGGGCGGTGAGTTCGGTGTTCCATTTTTAAAGGGAACAGGGATGGCAATGAGTGTGGCGATATATAGGCGGTGTTACCTTGCAAGAGGGTTCTAGAGATTAGGATTAGAGATAGTGGAAGTGGATTGAGATATGCAATTGGGTATGCTAGGGAAGAGGAAATGATTAGATGCAGTGTTTATTTTGAGGAGGTTGCTAGGAAATGACCAGCTAAAGCGGAAGAAGCTGTATGTGTTTGTAGAACTTGGAGAAGGCATTTGAAGAGTACCGAAGAAATGACGGAGTGAGCGATGAGGAAGAGAGGGCTACCCGAAGCAAAGTTGAGCAGTGAGAGTTTGTAATGAAGGAGCAACGACAAGAGTTAGAGTGGGGTCTGATTTGTCTGAAGAGTTTAAGTGAAGGTGGGTGTGCATCACAGGTTTCTGTACTTTCGCCATGTGGTTTTGCAATTTTGTGATTGATGTAGTCAAGGAGAGTGCAAAAGAAGGTGGAGTGAGAGGTTTGTATGCTGATGACTTGGGTTTAATGAGGCGAGACAATGGATGGAATGAGGGAGAAGTTCTGGAACTGGAAGATAAAAGCCTGGGCAAAGGAGGTGTTGGTGAGCGGGGTGGAGAGGAAGTTGGTAGTGAGTAAGGTGGTAGACCATGTTGTTGTGGGGGAGAGGATGAAAGCAAATCATGACGTGGTGAGAAATGTGGAAATGGATCCAGGGGAGATGCACAAAGATGAAGAGAGGTTGAGTGTGTTTGGCTAGAGATTTTATGTGTGGGGGATGCGAGAAGGGTGCTGGGGGATGGTGGAAAGGAGGAAAACGTTGTGTGGCTGGGTGAAACGGTGAAGGAGTTCACATACCTGGGGAACAGGGATAATGGGGATAGGGTGGTGAGGATGCGAGTGGGCTGTGATAGCTAGAGTGAGTTATATAGGTGGGTGAAGTTTAGAGAATGTGGGGAGTGGTTGCAAGGGAAAAATATCCTTTGAAGATGAGGTATGGTGTATAAGAGCGTGAGATCAGTGAGGTTGTCGGGAGTGGAGCAGGATCTCTGAGTGAAAATGGCGGGGATTCTGAGGGGACAGAGAGATGAGCAGATGATGTGAGAGCGATTGTTGGGTGTGATGTGAAGTGATGGATAGGTGAAGACTGAGGAATTGATTGCAGATGGTTGGAGGTTGAGAAGGAAAGCGGGGGTGGACCATTTGGGCTTATTAAGGCGAATAGTGTACGTGGGTGGGCAAGTGCGAGGAAGGATGACAGAGCATTGTTTTAAGAAGAACTTTTGAGGGTCGAATGGGTGGTGGAGGTTCTTTTGAGGAGGAGGGGTCGACCAAAGAAAGATGTGGAAGAAGAAGAAGCAAGTGGAGAGGAGAAGTAGGAGGGTTGGGTTGGGATGGAGGATGCATTGTGGTATATCGAGCGAAGGGAAGAGAGCGGAAGTAAGGGCGGTTGCTGCGAACGTGAGGTGAAGATGAAATGAAGGATCTTCTAGCAGGCGATTCGTTGAGATGTTTTTGCGGCAAGGTGAATCAGAGTGAGCCAGTAGACCTTGGTCTCTGACCTTTGACGTGTCATCGACATATAGAGAGGGAAACACACTATCACCTTAACCCCAAGTCTCGATTTAAAATCGGACACTACACCACAGACATGCGCACTATGCAAAATCCCTCTACGCTTTCATGCCGGGGGGGGGGGGGGGGGTAAAAAAATACTACCAGTAAAATGGTTTGAGAGACAACATGAATAGTCATAGATTGAGCAGAAGGGTGATAACTTACTTTAAAAAATTATGAAAATGATCGTGAAAATTTACACACATACTTATTTTAGGTAGGTTCAATATTAAAAGTTCAGACTTTTGAGTTTTGACCCCAAAAAAAAAAACCGTCTACAGTAGACTGATTAGAAGTGGTATCTACCCAAAAAGAAGGTGAGAGTCGAAAAAATTTCATTTTGCGGCCATTTTGAAATTTTCAATTTAGCGACGTCTCAGACAATTTCGTATGTAAAACTAAAGGTCATTTTGGATTCTTACAGTAAATTGGCCATAAAAACCACTAGTTTCAAAAATTATTGTTGTGATGGCCAACCCTACATTACCTAGAACCTTCCCCTTCTGTCAGCCACCAACTCCGCCAACAAATCAACCATTTAATAAATAAGACATTGCCACGGTCTGAACCAAGTAGTATTATTCACTGCGCCTGTCAAACCAATTAGTTTACAACAATTGTCGTACAGATCCTCCTTGCAACTTTGTCGTTTTTTTCAATTTTGGCTGTCTGGCTTTTCCTTCTATGATTCATATGATATGTGACCCGTACCATTTTTGCGGTGGTGAAACAAATTCCCTGAGGCGCAGGGCCTTCTGTTAATGTGTATTGTGAGGAATTCAGGCCTGAAATCAACTATTGTGCATTGCCTAAGTGATGAAAAATTGTATTTAGGCAGTGAGTGGGTTTATCTAAACGGTAGTGTCGCCTCCTATAAAAATCCGGGGTGGGGCTAGTGCCTTTGCGTTTTCATGTTCCTCTCTTACTGAAGTGAATAGGTCACCAAAAACTCCGGGGGCACACGTATTCCAACGCGAATGCGGCACTATATACACCGGTACCGGGGGTGGGGGTTGGGACGTGACTTTGAGGCCCAAACCCTGGGGTTCTCCGAACCTCGAGTGGTCCGCACACTTCAGACAACTCCGCTGATGTATCTCCCCCAATTCCCAGCTCCTTTTTGAGGGGGTTTGAAGCCACTTGGTACCAGTGGCTTTGGACTTGAAAAGTGGGTTCTCTGCAGGTCCCTCCGGGGGTTCACACTTGGATAACCCAGGACGGCACTGACCCCCGAGGCCTGAAAATGAGGGATTTATAACGTGGTGTCCCTAACCATACTTCCCTCCCAAAGTGGAGAATACTCCCGCCCGCGCCCCCCAACTGTGTAATTTCCGCTATTGTGTTTTGACATGTCATACCCCATTTGAAACATTTTAATTTTTTATGTACCACATTATTTACCATTAACATTAATTCCGATTCACACACACAAGCACATGCAAACCATGCAACTCCACACACGCCCACAAATTACAAATACACAATTAGTTCATAAAATAATGAAGTGGCATCAAAGGAAAAAAGAATAATTTTTAGTTGTCTCCAAGAGCAAACTTCCTAAATTTAAGAGGTCCTAATGTTAAAAATTACTCCATGTGTGCCAAAAAATATGCTTGCACTAGACGGCTACTATTATACCTAGAGAAATTACTTGGGCCTTGCTATATGAGAAGGAACTGCAGCGGTGTCTAGGGGTGACACAATAGCACCAAAGACATTAATACATCGCCAAGGCTAGCAAACATAAGCACATGTGGATGTATATCTATATTATGACCTTGATGTCAGAAAATGGTTCCCGTTTCTGTGGTAGTAGTACTACTGAACAATGCATGTAAAAGAGTCGCCAGTAGGGTAAAACTTCAGGAACCACAGAAGTATTGGACTATGATATTTGTCTAACAAGAAAGTTAACAAAGTGTTTACACTTGTGTAACATTTCTGTGCGATTTCTTGATAGTCTGCGCTGTTCTTCGTGCTTACTGTATTCCAAGAGGGGGCGGGAGATGGTGTTTTGGGCCATATAGGACTTTTGCTCAAACTCCTCCATATATACGTAGTTTGTTCGATGACTGTGGAGTAATGGAAATAAAGTTTGATGAAATATGATCTATACCGGCACCTCCTTAAGACTATCTTCGTAAGCACCCATACTGGACAAATATGGTTCCAAATAATATTCAGCAGAAATGTAATTAAAATAAAAATTTGGGCTTCAAAATAATACACAGCAGCTGTCACTACCATCATTAGATAAGTCACTATATCGAGATTAGAAATCAATTTTATCAGCTAACTGTGAGAACCAATAGTGGTAAAATAAGTTGTTTAAATGACACATGTTGGCATCCTAATCATAACAGTGCTATCAGTACTTAATAGTACTTATGTACTCTAGTTATTCGGAATTACCTTCTTTATGGTTTCCCACAGCTGTTTTAGAAGCCTTAGAAGTTGTTTCAATCCACACAATAGTATTTCTTTTTTAGACATGTCTAAATGTGACCTTATTACGCAAGTGCTTGGCTTTACACAGTCAAGTGGATTGTTGTTTTAGAAGCTTTCGTGTATAGAATTCTGTATTTTAGTAAGTCTGAGGGAAAGTGCACTAGATTCCATTCAGGAAAAGTAACTTTTAATCACCTTATCTAATTGGGGCATGTTTATTACAAACATCATAAATAAATAAATCCAGACTGACCATGCGGTATCCAACATCTGAGGAAATAGTGATTTTTTCCCAGTCTTTGTTTTATAGTGAGTTTATTAAATCAACTCTGATTAAAGTGTTGTAGGAAAGGACTTGATGATTTTAGGAGGATTTTAATTTCTTATTTTTACGAAGAACAAAAAATGAGTGAGTGAATCACTCAGCCAAGGATGATGGACACATGAGCAGTTGATCATTTCAGGATTGATATAAGGCAAGATCTAAACAGGATCCTAGTTCTGGAAGTAATCCTTGTTGGTTCAGTAATCAATTGAGCAAGATTGGAATTCTTAGCCTAAGTTATTAACCATTCTTGGAATTAGTAGTTTAAAATAAATCAAGATTATAATCGCCAACAAAAAATTCATTTCATTATAAATTAGCAGCTGCTCGCATCATGAGGTCCCAATTTACTTAAATACGTCAACGGCTGCCTATACACAGTGCAAGCAAAACTGTGTTTTTAAAGTTTAATTAATTTCAGTTTTAAAAAGGTTTCAACAGTTTTTTAAACAGTAATGTTAAACTTATTCTTGAAATGTTCAATACCTTTCTCTTATAAATACAAACAATACCTCCAGTCCATACCAATAACGATCTTTTTACACATATTATAACATAATCATTATATCATTATCACAAATATCTGAGGTGAACCAAGTTCTGTTAGCACACAAAATATCAATATTGAAAAAACTAAAAAATCAATAAAACTTCAATTCAAATTCAAAATTGCATGTTAATTATGAGAATTTTTAATCCCCCTACCCAAACGGCAATTGAGATCAATAAATTATCACTTGAAACTGTTGAAAGGAAGTTCACTGAGACAAATTTTGGTGAAACATGAATTACATAACCAATTGATGATGATGAGAGTTCATGTCGTCAATCAAGATGAAAATCAATAGTAAATTGAGAGCCAATCACAGAAAAGCTTGTTTTATAACAACTTTTCAAACATAGCACCCGTAGGAATGACGGTATTTGAAATATTAATATCATAAATTTACATCAACTTGTTTTCTTACAGTTATTGACCTATTAGCATGTGGAACAATAAGTAAATTTGGATTTACCTCATGAGATTAATATCAGTAATTGATTTTTTAATGGATTGTACATGCTTATTTTGAATGTTTAGAGGTACCACATGGCTTATACTGAATTTTTAGATATTTTACAATTTAAGTTGTTGGTAGATTTGTGGACCTGGAGGGTATACAGCATTTATTGCATTGCGCCTTCATTACAAGCACGACCAGTCCCGATTATTTAATGTACATGATCCCAGAAAAATTCCAGCAGAATGTAACCGGTGGGCTTACAAATGATGATGATTTCCACACAATGAGGGGTTGGGTGACTTGGGGCGTCCTCTACAGTTTTCCCGGAACAAGTCATTAGTTTCATAGATGTAATGTTTGGTTGGTTACTGCCATTTATTGGGCAGAGTCGTGGAAGCACTCCTGAAATGATGGACATGTGCTGTAGGGAATTTTTGAAGAGTGGCATTGATGAGATTTGAATGCGTGCCTGTACACTCGGTGGCTTGAATGTGGTGGTAGTTTTGTCCAGGCTTGTAGGAATCACAGTTTCAGGAGACTTGTCGTTGCAGTCTGCAACAAGTGCTGCACATCACCAATGCATGGCACCACTTTAGCGATTACCTTGTGCTTACATGGATAGAAACGTCTCTCATTTATCCTTTTGCCACATAGAATTGTGAAAAATCAGAATCTGTGCATTTGATGGCTGTTTGCTATGTCATGGACTCTTTGGGGTATTAGAATGTGTAGGGGTTGCTTTGAAGGTAGATTGTGGCTTAGTTGTTGGATGACGTGGGGATGCCTTAGTGTGCCTGCCCTTGGTGGTATTCGCTTGGTAGGTGTCAGGAAGAGACAAGTTTGGAGCATCTGGGATAGCTCAGGTAGTTTCCTGTTGCGGGGAGTGTGAATATCCAGAGCAGTACAAGGCTGTTACCATTTAAGTGCAGTAAGGTGTTTTCACTCACGTTGGTGCCTAAGGGGCGGGGGGGGGTTCCATAGAACCCCCCCCTACAGAAACCACTTCCGATGGAATTTTCAAATGAAAAGTCATACCACCTTTGAGGGGGCATGAAGACAAGGCCACATGTGCAATACAAATGAGGTCCGGTTTATCGTCTGGGAAATAGGGGGCAAATATGTTTTCGAAATGCGTTCAAAATCGCTCAAAAAGGAGTATGATGTACGAGACCTTTGCTTCCACAGCATTAAACCATTGCAAATCATTTTGATGTTTATAACTATCTTGTTTTTTTCAGATTTTTAAAAATATTAAACACAAACATTACCATTGTGTAATTATTCTATTTTTCGTGGGTGGCAGTCATATTTGCCATAGTTTGTACAGCAATATGGCGCGCAGAGTCGTTCGATGCATGGGACTCGCTCGTTTCAGCAAATAAAGGGTTAATTATTTTTCTGATGTAATTTAAATTTTGTTTCATGCCTTGCAACAACATAAGGCAGAAAAATATTCTGGCAACAGGGGTTGCTAATTTTTATTTTTAAATCACACTCCGTTGGTGCCTAAGGGGGGAGGGGGTTCCTGGGACCCAAGATACTTATTCATTAACTTGGGTTGGCCAAAAATTTAAAAGTAATTTTGTTATGAAAGAAGCCGCATCGATAAGTTACACAATTACAAAAAATTAGAGTAGAAAAAATTTGTCACTAGTGAGATATCGCCGAAAAACAAATCTTGGTAACAAATTTGAAAATTTCCCCCCCCCCTTAGGCAATTAAGTGTTAAGGGGTAGGGGAGAAGCTGTGTGAGTATGGAATTTTGTGGTGGGGCCATTTGTCTAGGCAGGCATAAACCTTTCAGCCTGGAAGTCTGACAAACTGTCACGCTGCCTGCAGAGTGTTATTCGTTTGTAAACGGTTTACATTTTTATCTGCAAATCTCTCAACGTGGGAGACTTATCACAATTTTGAGATATTTATGAAATAAATATATTGCTATAACTGGTGAATACGGCGTTCAAAACAAAGATCAATAACCAAAGGCGGTCATATAGCGAACAAATGGTCAAAACCCACTTTGCACACACATAAGTCAGGGACAACCATTATGGTCAATAGAATGAATACCATTGTGTGAACGGAGGCCTACTCAAGTAACAATCTACTGACCACCCTTCGAATTTGTGTGAAGTGTTTAACGTTTGAAAATGAATGAGAGAATATCTCACCGTGAAACTGAACTGAAATGCCTATTTACATACTAATTAAGTTGATTTCTATTGGGGGAAGATTTTAAATTGAAAGATACGTACGTTGCATGTTTTCTGCCAGGATGATCGAGAACTATGCTTGTACATTTCGATGTTTGCATGGTGTGGGACAAGATCATAAGGAGAAATTGCTGCTGTTTATTTTATTTTTAAATTTATAAGAGAAACTTGTATAATTTGGGGGTCTAATTTTATCTTGTGGTTTTATTGTACCAAGTCCCATGACGGGGTGAGCTGTTCAATGTGTGTATCAATTATTGGATATAATTTGTAACCGCAACCAGAATGCCAGCGGACTTTATACATGGGTGCAAGTGGTTTTTGACCTTTCTTCTCTAGATGGCGGCCATTTTTGTCATTCAGCTTATTTTCCAATACGTTTTCATCAGTTTCCAACAAGATATTGTAGTTACTAAATACCTTCAAACTATTTGGATATGTCTACCCACTTTGGAGAAAATTTGCATACAAAAAAGTGTAAACTTTTTTTTGGACCAATCTGTACACATTTGAGTACCCATTTCTATATGCAACTGTTTATTTGTACTATGCTATCTTAAGCTAATATTTACTTTACCGGTATAGTTAACCCCAGGAAACAATGCTAAATGCCAGCCCACACTACAGTATATTCGTGTATTGGCAGGAAATAATAGGCCTCGTCAGGAAAAATAACAAGATGGCTACATAAAGTAAGTGCTGTGGTGAAAATGTCATCCCACGGCGTGGTACATTCCAAGAAGTACTTTCATTGATGTTTACATGAGGCACCAGAAAAAGGAAAGTGTTAAACAGCTGTAATCGTCAGGAGTGATGGACATGCAACAATTTGATGATGGCCCACCTATTAAATCAAAACTTTTCATAGGAGCGTAAATTCGGGTGGTACTTTTTGTGGGACCCCCACTTTTCTTCCCAGTTGAATTCAGCAGCCTTGACGGACTAAAGTACACTATCCGTGCACTTTATCCGTCCAAAGCTGCTGATGAATTTAACTGGGAGCAGAAAAAGTGGGTGCAGAAATGTAACCAAACCCGTAAATTCTGGCAAATCGCCCCACAGTCCAATTTGAGACTAAAATTTGCAGTTTAGAAAACAATAAGACTTAACAAGATGCAAGTGAGAATGCCAAAAACAGTGTTATTGCTACAAAAATGAAGGTGAATTAACAACGCTTATGTGAGTTATGGTCAAAAAAATATTTTGAGAATGGGTGGCATTTTGGTTTTTTTTTTGTCAGGCACCCTAGTTTTTGCACTATTTCATTTTTTTTCTTCACAAAATGGGAGTCAGCATCATAAAGAAATCAATTTACCCTGTTTGAAATGATCCGAAACTATGACCTAATATGCACCGCCTATAACCCACTCTAATGCATGCCGCTAAAGACAGAAAAAATGATGAAAAACTGTGTCGGGACTTGCAGACAAGTCAAAATACCTTCAGATGACCATGGTAGTGATTGTGTTCTGCTTCTTCATCCTTTCATGTACTAAGTCATATGTACACGATGCACCTAATTTGTATCATGTTCTTTAATTCCCCATCAGTCGGTACATTAGTGTCATACCATATACATCCGACAGAACTTACCTCATTCCAGAATAGCAATCAAACATCTGCATCATGATCAATGAATCATTGACTACAATTGGGTTCTTGTTGTGCATCTACCATAAACTTCCAAGTCATATCCTCAGGGTTGGCATCTGCTCCAAAATTTTGACCTAAAAACGGACAAACAATGTTATGGTAAACCATGTACTTTGAATCATATAAGTTGTATAACTACATATTAAAAATGCAATTAAAAAAACACTTGGAATACATTAACTCCAACATTAAGGAGGTAAAAGGGACATGAGGACATTCCAGAAAGTTAAGCCAACCCCAATTTTTTTCCAAACTGGTTTTTTGCTATTTGAATGCTTAGCAACGTATAGATCACACCTGAGTGAAATAAGCTGTAGATTTTATGTATAAGTGATTAGTATTTTCTGTTGTGCACGGACAGAAAATGCAAAAGCATGGGTTTTTACTATAGGGACGATAGACAAGTCAAAACAAGGTTTTGAGGTTTTTTTTGTACTTGTTTTCAATAAACCTTCCAACTTCCGGTCGGTGGTCTAAACCAATCAGTGCAAAAAAAAAAAAAAATTTGAGAGAAATTGCATCTCTCAAAAAATCTCCTCTGCCAATTACCCTAACCGCCTTTTGGTTCTAGATGATCTACAGAGAGGAAGGGGAAGGGGTAAAGGGAAAGAAGCTAAAGAAAATCGGATATCGTGGCGGGATTTGAACGGGGCCTCGTGTGCACCTTCCCATGGAGCGGGATGGCAAGGCCACGAAGGAGTCGCTGGCCCGGCCAGCGAATTCGTGCCAATATGAGTCTTGGTGCGTGATTAAGAGCCATTCTTTTTGGACTAGTGCATTTTCCAACCTCAGCTCATTCAGATCTTAAAAGAGTCATCAGAATAAAGATAGTCGACCTCAATGCTAAAGTTAGAGATGAATCGGATGTACGTTACATTGCTTAACATTTATGACCGTAACCAGTCATGTATGTAAGGGATCCACCAGTGGATCTTCTGCGACCCTACCAAAACGTCCACCAGTGGAATAACTGCGCACCGTGGTCGCAGAAAATACACAGTCCGGAGTATCAGCGCACGATGTGTATAATAAATTGAAAACATAAACCTATATATAAGAGAATCCATCACCGTGCGCCGAAACCCCCGTTCCCTATAATCGACGGTGGAGTTGGAGTATTTCCGAGACTATAGGAGAGCCAGGGATATCGCAGCGGCTGTGCTTATTATACCGGCCGCACTCTCGCTTGCGTTGCCTTTTTAATACACTATTGACTGTCCATTATTAGCGTACTGTTGTTGGCGCTAAGGTTCACGCGTCGTGCGCGGATATATAATTCACCGGGGATTACAGGCGCACTAGTGCGCTGAAACCTCCGTTCCCTCTAGAGACGGTGGAGTATTCCGCGCACGGACGCAGAATCCACGGGGGATTACCGGCACACCGTGCGCTGAAACCCCCGTTCCTTATAAGCGACGGGGGGGTATCCGAGCACGGACGCAAGTGATCCACGGAGGATTAACTGGCACGCGTGCGCTGAATCCCCAGTGCCCCTATAAGCGACCCCGGTGGAGTAGTATCCGCGCAAGGACGCAGGGAATCCACCGGTAGATTACCGGCGCACTCGTGCGCTAAAACACCCGTTCCTTATAAGCGGACGTTGACGGTGGAGTATTTCCGCGAACGAAGGGTTATGGATGTTTGGGCATCAGAGGGTCCCTTACTAGATTTTGTTTGAATTGTATGTTAATGGGTATGAACTATAACCTAGCGAGAAAATTGAACGTTTTTCCCTATAAAGCGACGGTGGAGTATTTCCGCGCACAGACGCAGGGAATCCACGGGGATTACCTGCGCACTGTGCGCTACAAAAACCCTCCTTATAAGGGTGACGGTGACGGTGAAGTATTTCCGCGCAACGAAGGGTTCGATGAGATCTTTTGGAATCAGAGGGTCACTTATAATTTGTTTTGAATATGTTCGTAATTGGGTCTGAACCTAACCTAGCGAGAAATGAACGTTTTTAGACACAGGAATACGTACTTAAGGACGCCGTTCGTTTGGCGCAAGAGAAAAGGGAATTGTGACAGAGAGTATAGTAATATTCAATACAATATGGTGTTCGTCTTTCCGTCAATCAAATCATAATAATCAACCTCGTGCAGGGTCTTCTGCGAAACATTGTGTTGCAAAGCACAGAAAAAATAAAACAAAATAAAAAAAAGAATGCTAAATACAAATTTCCTTTTTTTTACTTCATTCCTTCTTCCCTTCCTACCTACCTTCCTACCCAGGTTGATTTGGTTTCAATACTACTATCGGTCAGTGTGAGTTATTTACGAAACAACTCATAAACAATATTTAAAATTATTTTTTATATTGTTTGATTTTCGATCTTAATAAGGAAACGAAAACAAAGAAATCACACAAAAACAACTAGAATTCGCGTTTCTCGGCTTCGCGCTCGTTCGCTATATCAAAGAATATAAGCTGTGGGCGCCCCATGACCTTGACCCTGGACGTGACCTTGACCTCATCAAACATATGAGGGATGCTGGTGCAAACCTATGACAAAAGTTGGTTCCAATGAACTTAAGTTTTCAATTTAGATCCAATTTTAACATTTTAAGCCCATTTTTCAACTTGACCTCCCATGACCTTTGACTTTCAACAGGCCCTTGGACCTCATCAAACATTATGAGGGATTCCCATTGTGCACCTCTGACGGCAGGTTGGTTCCAATTGGAGTTAAACTTTCAATGAGGTCAATTTAAAAAAAACAAAAAAACTAAACAATTTGTGACACACACATACACAACACATCCAACACACATCCACACATCCACACATACACACGACAAAGGATTGCTATAGTGGTCCTGCCGCTATAAGTGGGGCTCACCTCACAAAAAAAGGAAAAGGAAAGGAAAAAAACAAAGAATTAAAAACTTACGTTTTTATTGAAAGCGCTTGAATGAATTGTTTTATCCGATGTACGGTAAAAGAGCACACATTTTATTTGGCTGGTATCGGAAATTACCGTCCGAGTTGCTTTATGACTACTTGCAAGATGTTCAACCAATAGAAGGCTCCAACGGCGGCATTGGGACTTCTTTGCTACACAAAACCGTACTTTGCACTATTTCAGCGTCTTGTTTGTGGTCGCGACAGTGTGTAAAATGAAAGTAGTAGAACGTAATATTACATGCAAATGTAACGTGTGGCAGGAGGTATAGACCTCCGGGCTCACAGTCAGCCCGGGAACAATGGTGAAACAATTTAGGGGGCAATCGATTCAGTTGACTCTTTACGAACACATTGTTTCACGCTTTATTCCGTTGTCGTCTATGGAGCCCGGATATGAACTGCCGGACCATATCTCCTTTCACACCGGTTTCCTTCGAAGAGTAATTATTAAAAGATGTTTTAAATAGGGAATTTCTGTATTTATAAGATTCAATCAGAACTATTGATCTTTTAATCTGAAACTTCGGCTATTATTTTTAGTTGTTTCCATAGGAGTAAAATGTTCATTTAATATTAGCCAAATAAAAGAGGATGTCTAATTATATAAGATATAACAACGGATGTTCGCCGACCACCATATTTACCCGTCACATGACAAAGAACGATGTGTTCAAAGTTACAGTCAAGAATAGGCGTATACAACTCTGTATGGAAGTTGTTACCATGCAACATAATATAGTACTGACATATCATAACGTATCAAATTCATATAGCAATAACGGATTATTTGATCGAATCCGAACCAGAACCTTTTTCAATTGTAGGAATAACGAACTTTTTTGAGCTTTGGAATAGCGAACCTTTTTAAAATTCGAAATAGGGAACACTTTTCTAGATTCGGAATAGCAAACCCTATTTCGGACGTTATTTTCACGTTCCTCGATGATATTGGAAAGAAACAGTTCTCCTAAAATCCCAATTATCACAGTAATTATCCAATTGAACAAAGACCGATACCGCGGTTGATTGTGCCGTTGGCTTAGGTGCCGATGTCGTTATAATATGTCGATTTATAACTCCTATTCATCTATTGTTCCCCCATATTGTATTGACAAATAAAAGGATTAGTCCAGAGGTTAAGGACCCCTCTGATAGCAAAATCGTGCACTTTGTGATAGAAGTATAGCATTTGGTATACGCTTAATATAGACCCAACCAACTTATTTCAAACGGGACCCCCAGCGGGATTTGACCTGTGACGGCCGTGGTGATCATTTTTCAAAAATGGGCTGCCAGTCACATTTTCAATGTCCCATATTCGGGTAATAACATGGAGTTTGGTGTCTATACCCTGTTTTGAATGCAAGTATTCAAATATGACATATTTTTAAAATAGATTCTGATAGTTATTTTGTTTCCAATATGGCGCCAATTTGCCATAAAATTGACATTTCTTTATTATTAGCTCAAAATGATATTGAATAGATTTTTGTGTTCTAAAATTATGTTTTTAGAATCAAGAAAATCTGAATATGACATACATTTTGAAATATCTTGTGTCAGTCTTTGTGTTTTCGATATTGACAGCCATTTTAGGTTAAAAACTGACCATTTTTAAAGGGAATATTGCCAGTCTTTTAACTTTGAGATGTTATTAAGGGTTTTGTAGAATAACCGACCTATATATTCAGCAAGATCCCAAGATAATTTGGTAAATTAAATGAAAAAAGACTATACTGGAAGCCGCCATTTTCAAGTAAAGTATGAATTACGGTGACGTCAACTAGATTCTTGTATTGCAACACGGTTCGGAAAGTCGATCAAATAACAATTGTTATACAGGTGTGTACATGTTAAACTTTACATACAGAGGCAGGTTTGGTTCATAATGTAATGGAGTGATCATGTTATCTCACTGCGGTACAAACATTTTGAAAATGCGCCCTCTTGAAGGTTGCTATTTTTAATTGATTCATTACAAGCTTGTTGAGGTGAAGGAATACATATTTTCACTAAATATGAATTTTGTCTAAAAATAATATCTCGATGCAAATATAATGATACATTTGTTGCCAATTACCTTAATATACATATACCTCAGTTAAATATCATGCGTGTTAGCACGCAAGTTGTGTTCAAAGAAAAGGTCAAGTTTGATTAAAGATCCATCACACTTGCCGCGTTGTATTATATCTTTACACTGTCCTTTGCATCCCTTGATACATCTGCACTGATGATGCGCGACGCTACACGACCTCGCTACACCAGTTGGTGGAAAGAGCGTCCATTTTAAAGAGTCATCCATACATCTTGCACTGTACATTGGACGTTAGAAAGTCTGCTGGCACACTCTGGTACCTGATTAATTGTTTACCCATTAATAACCTGCCCAACATCATTCTCAATCTCAAAAAGATGCTAGGTTAGTAATCTTACTTATTAGGGAATTTTAACTTTCTCTGCCTTTTCAGAGTGAATAACCTCTGCCTATACTATTTAATGCCTAATTAATGTATGGTTAATATGAACTACAGCAAGCTGAAAATGGAGACTGTGAAAGACTGAAATCGAATGCTGGACCACCAGACTTTCGGTTGTTCAGTAGTAATCGTATACAATGTGATTCCCCAAAATGGTCAAAAACTGCCAGTCAGCGGACTTGGATTGCTCCGTCGAGCTGCACCCTTGAGACAAACTCAAAGGCTGTTATGAAATATGCAGCTTCATCATCATGGTGTGGAGCAACAAACCATCCAAACAACTATCCAAACCTGATGCAATCCAGAAGACGTGCCATTTCCATCTTCGGCATTCCTGAGAGTGAGTTCACCTCACACCACATCCAACCATTGGCTCATCGCAGGGCAGTTGGATTGCCAAAGCTGCATGTTTTATGACAAGCACCAGATCTCCTCAGACAGCTGCTACCTGAGCTGCTGCTCTCAGTTGACCCCTCGCCTTAGGCGCTCCGTAGGCATCTCTGACCTTGCTGTGAAAATCCCAAGTTCCAACTTGGCCTCCCACAGAAGATTCATTTCTCCCATTTCTGTAGGCTTTAATCTAATGTAGCAGCAAACCAGGAATTGCAGAGCGCCAATCCCCGTGAACGTTACTAATTAGATAACTGCTGTAATGCCTTGATTAGCCTTAACCAAAAAACAACCATAAACATTTCATCATTGAAATGTTGTTAGGAATGATTATAAATATAATTCTATGCAATAATACAGTTGAAGACTAGAGTGAATGATGGGTGGTGCTAATTTTTTCCACCAGTCCCTCGATGAGTTAGGCTGACAGGACTGTTGAGATGGACTTGGGAGAGTAGTGGCATTTGAGTCCTTACACTGCGGTCCCCAATGGGGGTACTCTTATTATGCGAATATCATTTTAATTTTAAAGTCTTTTTTAATTTATAAAATTTCTGTTTGGTGTTTTGGAACCATAGAGGCTATTTTAATAAACCATAATACACTTTACTTTACTAATGATGGGTATTATGGCCGGTAGGGTGTTGTAACTGTTCGTTTCTTGTACGAGGTAGTGTACGTTTGTACGTGATTGGTTGTCGATCCATACACCTCGCAGATTTCACAGAAAACCTTCGGTTTCCTTGCACATTTAAAATCAGATTTATTTACCGTTCTGCATTTACTAGAGGGGAACAGCCTTAGGAACCCACCAGCCCAAGCCTTTAGGTAGACAATGGTAGATATGTCGGCTTTCTTAAAATTTAATATAAAAGAATATACTACAATCATATAAAAATATCATTTTAGGTACGTCTGGGGGCGAGGGCTGGGGATCACGAAATACCCCTTTTAACCCTCGTCTACCTACGCCATTTTTTGTAACAAAACTCCGAAGGGGGGGGGGGGTGGTTACATTCCCTGTGATTTTTGTTACTGAACACCCGATCCTGATAATGGTACCAAAGAATAGCTTGGGGTTTCTTCTTTCCAGTGATCCCAAAATAAGTGCCAACATACATGAAGTCATATGTTGAGGAAAAAGTACGAAAATACTGACTATAGGGTGGGAAAATTGATTTTCGCAATTTTAGCGACTCAAAAACCTTATTATAGATCTAAATGCTGTCATTATATAAAAACGTCATTCTTCAAGTTAGAGTCAAAAACCGCATGAAAATCTGATTTCCTAAACCTTTGGCGAAAATTTGATTTTTTTTCACGTGTCTGTTCTATGGAAATTGGCAGTTTTGATGGACATGCGAACTTTATGACGTCATTTGACTATGTAGGCATGTTGGTACTCCATTTTGGTATCAATATATTGGTACAAAACTCAAGTGTCTGTGATGTCATGTGTTGTGTTAGCATGGTGGTAGGAATGTTGGTACTTACCTTCCGAGGGGGGGGGGGGTGGTGCCCCCAATCCATCACTTGGGAATTACCCTGTTATCTACCTATTAACCCCGGTGGATGTTTTTTGATGAAAAGCAGGAGCTGGAAAATGTCATTGAACCCCCCCCCCCCCCCCCCATCACATTAAATAATTTGGCACCAAAAAGGGGCGTTTAGCCGGGGAAAACCCTGAAAGGGGGGGGGGTGGTTACCACTCGGTAGACGAGGGTGTTAATGTTGTGTTCATAATTGGTTTAGTTGGCCTTGACAACATAGGTATAGACACAAAAAGTTAATGTCCAGTATGAGGTATTTTAACACCAAGATATTTGGGTGGATATAAATTGGCGGACATATTGGATAAAATGGACTGCCAAAGATAGTATTAAAAATTTAATATTATATTTGGATTCTATGACACCTGAAACATAAGAATATACACAGAAAATAATAGATATCCTTATTTGTGCAAAACTATAACAAAAGTATCAGTTTTTAGTTTAATAGACGCCAGTTGGAAAAAATAACTGACACAAGATCTTTAAAAGTAGCGTCATATTAGATTCCTTAACCATGAAAACAGCATAGACACAAAGATTCAAGTTTGTGTCAGTTATTATTACCGAGAGATGAGGATTGAAAAAACAAATGGCGGCCATTTTGAACAATAGCATAATGGGCCAGGTCAAATCAGCTGGGGTCACGTTTGAAAATAGTTAATTATCAGTCCCTATTAAGTGTTGTGCCAAGTGTTATATTTCTATCACACAAGTGCACGATTTTTTTTTTGCTTATCATTGACTAATCCTGGTCGACCTTCAATAAGATTTAGCCAATTAGTTAATCACTTCCTGGTTTGTGTGGGATGTAAACAAAGAAGTTCATGACGCCACATGCAGTGTTTACAGTGTTTACACACGAGGTTAACATATTTAATCGTATTATATCCTAAAATAATTTTTGATAAATGCCTGGGTTTTTTTTTAATTTTTAAAAAATTCTATCTTTGTGAAACTTTATTTTGAAAAGGTAAGGCGTAAACTACTTTGAGAAATGGAAACAATTTTATGCTTGCAAATTGTTGTCTTACTTTTGACATGGGGTATGCTTGTGATTATATTCCGGGGTTTTGGAAATTACTTGTGAGAAATGAAAAAAAGTACAAATCGTTTTATTGAAACACACACTTCCTTCGAAAATGTGTGGCACTTCTACACTGCAAAAACATCTTCAATTATTTAAGTAGACAAATCTTGAATGTAGTACATACCAGTCGTGGCAGTACCACGAGGTAAGCGATGACTGAAGTAGGCAGGCGCAAATGACACACACCTGCGGGTCAGATGTACGATTTGTAAGCGCTTACAAAACGTATCTGTCAATCAATATGTCAATCAACGTGGATAAATGATAGGCCCCTATGTAATTTGTCTAGGTTTTTAAAAATGTGAATTATATTTAATCCCATTCTGGTAAAAATTGCTTTTGTATTATGTACATTTGGTGAACTTAAAGTCCATATCTCAAAATTACCAAAATGCAGTTAAAACTTGGTAATTCTCAGCTCATGATTTACAATAACATGAGGTTTTAAGTTATAGGCACGAGATAGTAATACAGTAATATATTATAATATGACAGTAATATAACCATAGGAGGCTTACAATGTGTATTATCTGAATGGGAGATCTTAAATAAGCTCGAAGGACTCGATGAGAAGAGAGAGAGAGATAAAAAACCTGCAGATTTTAGTAATGTGAACAAGTCAGGACAACACAGCAGTTTGGGGGCCAATGAGAGACTAAGGGTAAGCGAGGTCAAGGCCATGCCAAAGTATACTTGTAAGGTATACAACCAAGCAAGCCCGGAGCCCACTGGTATTCCACAAGTTAGGATGCCATTGGGGTACACATAGGGTAATTATATAGATGATGTGACATTTGTTTATGTTTGTGGCGACCCCTGTTGGTGTAAGAGAGAAAACTGGCAGGCAAAAGCCCCTCTATACTTTGCACCGGGAATTTCGTTTTTCTGATTAACTTTGGTTTCAAATTAAATAATACCAACATATTAAGCATGCTTGCTAATGCTACCAGTTGCAGATTGTAACCAGATTAGCTCAAAAAAGGTTCTGCAAGTAATTAGACAGGATTTTTATGTGGTCTGTTATTGAACGACTGTAATATTTTGCCTGCCAGAAAAAACAGAGGGGGTCCTGAATGTCAATATGTGACATCATAGGTCCATAATCTATAGGCGGTGTATTGCGCGGTTACATGTTTAGGGTATCAAAATCATAAAAAAAAACCAAAATTAGGGTTATGATTTACACGTCGAAAATTCGTGTTTAGGGTGTGATATTTTGAATACTTGATGTATGTATGTATGTATGTATGTATGTATTATGTTGTATGTATGTATGTATGTATGTATGTGTGCATGTATTAATGTATGGATTGCATGTATGTATAGTCTGTATGTGTATGTATGCATGTTGTATGTGGGTATGTGTGATATTGTATGTATTGTATTATGTATGTATGTATGCAGCAATGGCAGTGAAGTATATGAACGAACCTTTATACATCTTAGGTATATCATGGTGGTATTTTAGCACGAAAATCCGCTCTAGGTGCGCTTTGGTGTGCTCTTAGGTGCACTCTAGGTGCGATCGGGAGAGATCATGGGTTTTGCACACTGATTCTGCATGTAACGAAAAAGTAAAAAAACTGCATCATAGTATTGACGTTATTCCGTAAGAGTAGAAAAGAGGATTTGTCTAGTTAAGTACGTCGCTGAAACCCGACTCCCGAGCGCACCTATAACGCACCTAGAGCGGAATTTTGGTACTAAAAATACCACCATATTAGACGCAGTCTAAATCGCGACTCGATTTAGGACACGGCGCATGATGTAGGAACAAAACAATCTGCTCTCACTGAAGACCACTGACCGCTCTATTTATTTATTTGAACATTCACTTTATAACAGCAGCACCCGTCCATTCGACGGTGTGTTCATAAAAAATAAACATCATAAAAACCAACAACAAAATGAGAAGTAAAAGGTATAGATTAATGAAAGAACTGTAATAACAAAATATAACGTAAACTTTACGACAAAAGTTAAATACACAATTGGTGTAAGTAGAGACCAGTTAATATCGTACGTCACTTCTTTGTTGCCTGCCAATCCATTCCTGCGAATCGGTTATGGCCCCATAGTATTAAAACTCTAACATATACAATTGCTCCAAGTGTGTAACCGTCAGGCCCGACGTATTTCAAGATACTCGGCCCTAACGTGTTTACAAACATTGATGTTAAGGTCTATTAGAATGCCTTTTTAAATTCTTCTGCTATTATCGCTCTGAGTGTAATAAGTCGACAAATATTAGGCAATCCTTCGTGAGACTTTTGTGGGAGTTTATCGATTACTTCTCTTCAAGGTATTACTAGTATATGATAGTGTTTCAGGATACATGCGACCGTGCGCGGAAATACTCCCACCGTCGCCTTCTAGGGAAAGGGTGTTGTAGCACACGCGTGCACCGGTAACTCCACCGGGGGATTCACTGCGTCCGTGCGCGGGGAAATACTCCACCGTCGCTTTAAGGAAGGGGGTTTCTGCGCACCCGTGCGCAGGTAAGCCTCCGGTGGATTTTCCGCGGACGGAGCCGCACAATACATCACAGTCGCTTCTAAGGACAACGGATGTTTTAGCGCACGAGTCCGCCGGTAATCCACCGTTGGATTGCCTGCGTCCGTGCGGCGGAAATACTCCACCGTCGCTTATAGGTAACGAGGTTTTCAGCGCACGAGTGGCGTCAGGAATCCTCCGGTGGCTTCACTGCGTCCGTGCGTCGAAATACTCCACCGGCGCTTATCAGGAACGGTGTGTTTTCTCAGCGCGATTGCGCCGGTAAGCCACCGGTGGATTCCCTGCGCCCGTGCGCGGTAAATACTCCACCGGCGCTTATAGGGAACGGATGTTTTAGCGCACGGTGATTAATTCTCTTATAAATAGGCCTATAATTTGTTTCAAATTTATTTATAACAACCATCGGCGCTAATACTCCTACTTGGATTTCTTTTCTCTCTGCGAACCACCGTTGCGCAGTATCACTAGTGGACGTTTTGGCGTAGGGGGTCGCGAAAGATCCACTGGTGGATACCCTACATACTCCACCAGTGCCATAGGATACCGTGCAAAACAAAAATTTCCGGATCAGGAAATTTATAACAAGTTGTGATTTTTCCTCTATGTATATAGGACTTTGATTGGAGCTTAGTTATTCACACACTGATTAGTACCTTTACAAGCATGATGTATTTGCACAAAACATGATTTGTTTGAATTGAGTGCGCCCTCATCGGGAATCTCCGAGTCAGGTATTTTAAAATTGGGTCCTTCCATGTCAAAACCCTAAATTTCATGAAGATCCCCGGTGACCCCCTCAGATCTTCTTGTTATTTTATTTCGCTCAATGTTTGCCCTTATAGTCAAACTACTACTACCACGTTTCCGTCCGTGTGCCATTTCGTTTTTTCACAATGAACCATTGAAACTTTTGTAGGGGGGCCATTTTTTCCAACAAAATTGGAGCAATTATTTCAAATGCAGACTTTGGTGTCCAATACTTTCTTAAATAATAGCTGCTTCATTCAACCCAACATCACTTATATCAGCTGTCTGTGACCCAACTGCACAATCCAAGTGAAAAAGTGAATTACGCAAATGCGTGTTAATTTTGCGGGCTTCCAGTAACCATCAAAATACAGTCCTCAATTACATACAAACCTCAACTTTTTGACCCCTAAAGAGTATTTTCCTTAAAATTAATGCACTTTCTTGGTTACAGTTATAAAGTAAACCCATGGTCTACATCAGCATCCCTTATCTAGAGATTATGAAATACTCATTTTTTTGCACAGCGCCCCTCGCAATTCAATTTTTTTGTCAGAAAAAAATCTCATCTTTCGGGGTCCTAAATCGCCATGTGGGATAATGTATTTTGTTCTGCCAACATTGTACATTTGAAACTAGTCATCCTGAAATCACTGTAGACCCATTTGTAATAATTTAAGTATTGCCAACATCCATTTTTGCTTTGTTGATAGAAAACGGAGGGCTCGAACTTCAAGTTCATTCAAGCGCAAAACTATGCTAGGGTGCAGAATTTTCGGCAACCATGAAGTAATTTTCATCATCTCAGTTAATACATATGGTAAGGAAAATGTTGTTTTACAATGGTTGTTTAATTGAATTAACATGCATCATCCTAATTTACAACAGTCAACTTAGCCGCCCCACCACACTCCCTTCAAACATCATCTGTATATATTTTGAAATGATTTTGACACCCGTTGTTGAGTCCTGAAAATATAAAACCAGTGTTTTAATGATTGGCAACAAAAGCCTGGTGTTGTTGTGTCTTGGTAGTCAACCTTTTAACTTTATAAAATAAAATTTACAGAACTTATAACTGGTAAGGCTTAATAAAAACTTTAATATTAAGTGCAGTTCACCTGTGTGACCTTTGACCTGCGTGACCTTTGCCCTTCATGTAACATTCGACTTCAGCACTGTTCTGTGCTCAGGTCAAATCTCTTGGGCCATTTGATTTCAACGGCATTTTCTAAGCAA
>JAMKCH010030997.1:0-31175 GCA_023653785.1 Ophioderma brevispina | reverse complement strand
GGACCTTTGTAACAAGCAACGCCGTCAAAAGTCATATTTTTGTCCTTTGGCTGGTCGTCTAGTACACACTGGCACATTAATTGGTGCTTAACCCTTACACGCCCAAAACTCACTGAGCTGAGTCCAAATAGATCCGATGATGTCACCGTACAAACATGCATATGGCCACGAAATCGCTGGCCGGGCCCCCTTGTGACTTGCCATCACTGGCCATGGGACTGGGGCACCAGGCATAAAGGTTCAGAATGCTCTTGATTCTTTTCGAAAGTATATCAAATTGTTCTTGTGTATAAAGTGAAATGATATTTTAAATAGTCAAATAGGCGAGCGGTCAAGCTTCAAAAAGTGCTTTATTTTTCGAGTAACCCCTCCCCTCGGTACAACAAAACACAACCACTTTTATTCAAAGGCCAATTATATAGGATTTATGAAACTGGTGGTTGTGGTCAAAAAATTTGGTGACAGGGGTGTTTTTTGGCCAAAAAACCCTATTTTGGGGCTAAAAATAAAGAAAAAACATGATTTTTTCATTTTAAATCCAAAAGCACAAAATTCTGATACATAAGTACCTTTTTGTTTTAGATCTACATTTTAAACATTGCATAAAAGGCCAGATGATATTTTTGCTGCACAAAATGCAGTAGAAGGAGTTATTTTTGGGGTAGAAAGGTAAATTTTTGGCTAAAAATCAAAAAAAAAAAAAAAAAAAAAAGGTCGTCTAGTACACACTGGCACATTAATTGGTGCTTAACCCTTACACGCCCAAAACTCACTGAGCTGAGTCCAAATAGATCCGATGATGTCACCGTACAAACATGCATATGGCCACGAAATCGCTGGCCGGGCCCCCTTGTGACTTGCCATCACTGGCCATGGGACTGGGGCACCAGGCATAAAGGTTCAGAATGCTCTTGATTCTTTTCGAAAGTATATCAAATTGTTCTTGTGTATAAAGTGAATTTAGTCAAAGTAATTTCCATGCATAGTTATAGGGCTCATTATGACAAATTACTACAGGGTCTATCACAAACCACTGCCCCATAAAATAAATATTTAAAAATGTAGATGGAATGAATGAGCATTTGTGTGTCGTCTGCAAGGATTTGCAGGAGACACATACTAATCCAAATTTGTCTGTATGTGTATGTGTGCGTGCATGCACACACACACACACACACACACACAGACACACTTAATTATACCTCCTAGCTACACAGACCAAAAGTTCATGCACTAAATGCAAAAGCAGCATCCTAATAAAACACAAAAAGAGTTCTTTTTAGTGCAAGTCAGACCCCAATGTTTTATTCGCTTTTATTTTATCTCAAGTGGGCCCCAGTTACATACTTTATATTAAAAAAATTAAAATGTACTGCCGACCAGCAAAGCATACTAAGGTAAAACTAGAGTCCTTTAAAAGGATAGTCTTTCTTACAAAATGTTTTAAATACATGTTTGACTGATGTTTCACTGACATTATTTCTTTCAAGTAATACTTGAAAAACAATCATCTTTCTCCACAGTATTTTAATTGATAGTAGCACAGTACTACATATTTAAATATGACCCACAACATTTCCTCATTTAAAGAGACACAAGGACACTTCCAGAAAAGTGCACACCCATTTTTTTTAAAAAACAGGATTGTTTGCATTTACAGTGCTTTGCAATTATATAATAAACCACACCCTAAGTAAATAAGCTGAAAATGTTGTCTTTATGTAATAGCAAGTGATTTAGTATGTAATTCATGGCAGAAAATTGTGCTTGCTTCTTTATAGAGCTGATTTGGAGAACAGACAGTTCAAAAACTTACATTGTAAATTCTTTTCTATTTTTTTAGTCTATTAGCCTTTAATCGGTCTCAATAGGTGTAAAACAAGAATGCCCATGAAAGGATTCGGAGAATTTATCTCTTAAAATGTCTTTTCTCTCCTCTATAAAAGAATGTTGTCTAAATATATGCAATAAATTTGTTAATTTTCACCAAACCTTAGACGTTTTTCCTAAAGGGGCGTCAGCTCGGAGGAGCTATGCGGCATCACGCACATGATGCCTTGCATGGTGGGCATGGTTGCCTAAAGGCTAGGCCCTACCACAGAAAACTGTGGATTGACGCCAAAATGTTACCCAAGTAAAAGTTTTTTATGTGTAGAATGATTTTTGTGGGATAACATGACCTAATTGAGGTGAAACTTTCCAAAGTGGCCGCCTTGTGGGATGCACGCGTTACGCACTCGTTTGTTCATATGTTATTAAGGGATATGAATCTTTCCTTGAAGTTTAGCACATATTGGATATGCCAAGTAAAGGTGATTGCATTTTAGAAAGAATATTTATTTTAAGATGAATCATATCAAGTAATTTCTATACATTTTTTTTTATTTTGGAAACACCATAATTCCACTTTTGGTAACAGCTATATTGTCAGATGAGGCCGTTCCCCCATATGTTTCTATATTCCACCAATATGGATCTCTCTCTTGTTGTTTATTATTTGTCATTTGTCCTCTCCTCCATCTTGTTGACCACTTTGTGGGCTGCACTTCCCTACGCCCTCCATCTTGTGATCACTCATGTTTGTGGACATCCACCTTGTTGATCCTCCTCTTCTTGAAACTCCATCTGTGCCCTCCTGTTTGTGGACCCCTCCCCTGTGATCCTCTCGGACCTCCACCTGGGATACCCCTCTTTCTTGCCCTCCATCTTGTGATCCTCCTGTTTGTGGGCCTCCACCTTGTGATCCTCCTCTTTGTGGACTTCCTCCTCTCCTGGACTCCTATTTGTGAACCTCCATCTTGTGATCCTCCTACTTGGGGATATCCCCCTTCTTGTGGATCTCCATTTTGTGGGGATCTCCATCTGTGATCCGTCTACTTGTGACCTCCACTTTGTTGATCCACTTGAGGTTCTTAGCTTGCTAGCTTTGAGAGCTTTATGATCATAACACATGTTTGATCGAAGTATTATTAGAGTAATGCATTTCCTAGGTCGGATCGGCACTTTTAGCTAGTTCAGCTTTGCGAGCTTTATGATCATCAAAACATGTTTATAGCAAGTATTATTAGATGGAATGCATTGCCTGGTCGGCACTTTGGTAGCTAGTTCAAGCTAGTTCAGTGCCTCCGTTCACATATATTAGAGGTGAAGTTTCATGAACGTTTAGGCCGGACAGTTTTGCGGCACTTTTTTTGCAATTCTTATTGGCATGTTTCACTTTCTCTGTCAATACACTCATACAGGTGACAGGAAGAGATTTTTCTGTATCTTTCACTGCATGACATCTTAATTTTGGCAGTTGCGTGGTTGACATTTTATACTTTCTGCAGAGTAGCAGAAAAATATGTAAGGCCAAGAATAGCATGCAGACCAAAGCTTTGGCAAATTGTTCAAAAATAACACAGAAAAGAAATAACATTTCCATTTTAACAGCACAAAGTTGCCAGCTTTCAGAATAAAAAATCAATTTGTATTGTGAAAAAGTTGTTGTGGGCCACCAGCATAGTGGCCGCGACCACTTAGCAATCTGGGTGTGGGTGTGTGTATTGTGTTGTGTGCACACCACAAATGCACACCCCTACCGACAAGAGTACATTGGGGGTTGGGAATACCCCACAAAGTTGTGGATGTTTGTGTATAACTCGGTACATACATGCATTGGGGGGGTAGTTGTAGGTATATTCATACAGTGTGGAGTATTTTGGTTAAGTTTTTACCACCCTCAAAGCAATTTATACCACCAATCCATGTGTTAACGCTGTGGGGCACCCTAGCTATATATAGACCTATTCCTACCCCCCCTAGAGGCCAAAAAACAAACAGCATGGCAGAGTTCACTTCGGGGGCGTACTCCCTTAATGGACAAAAACGCCCAAATGTACGCTTAACCTGTACCCCTACTAGGTTTGACTCCCAAAACCCATGCTACCTCTTGTAAGACACGCAACACACATACAACCACACATACTTACAGCGGCTACATTGTGGGGTTTCTACTAAAAAATCTCTTAAAAAGACATATTTAGCCCATTTTTCAGAAAAATACACTTTTTCCAAAACTATATAAGGAAGAATTCAAAAAACCATATAGTTTGAGATTTTCTCTTAAAAAAGAAAACATTTTTTAGACATTTTTAAAGATTTTTTCATTTTTTTCAGTTTTTTCATTTTTTTAGAGTTTTTCTCACTTTCTTAGCCAAGAGGATTGCGCCGCCGGGACTATAAGTTTACTAACTAGAAAAAATCCTCTTTTCACTCTTTTACGGAATAATGAAACCCTCAATACTAGATTACAGTTTTTCCGTTATAGGACGATTCGGAACACCCGACCCAGTAATCTAGTGAAAACCCACCGTGATAACCCTAATGTAAATAACCCCACATGTTCATTTCTACTTAAAAATAAACTCCCACGATGTTGTGGTGGATGTGTGTGTATATACGTGTGTGTGTTGTATCACTAATTATGTTTTTTTGTTTAAATTGAACTCAATTGGAACCAAACTGGTCTCATGGTTGCACATGAGGTCCCTTCATTCATGTTGATGGAGGTCAAATATCAACATGCCAAGGTCAAAGATCATGTGAGATAAGTTGGAAAACACAGGCTAACAAGAATTTAAAAAACTGTGCCGAGGTCGGCCCACAGAGACTGAAAGTTTTAAAAATGCGAACATATAGATGCGTGCAAGGAGCTAGTAAAATCTCAATTCCCTTGTGGCACAGATTCAGTACATCATTCACCAGTGTATTAGAAAATACAACCCTGTTTTTTTGGCCCGTAGGATAATTATGATACCCAGATCACACAAGGTCAGTTCATGTCAATGTATATACAAGTAAAACATACTGAACGTTGTCCTTGGTGGATGAGTACATTGTAACTCATAGGAATGTAAACACACAATGCCCCATGGCCATTATTGACTGGCATCAAGATGAAAATTTGTGACCGTCTTAGTGTATTTTTATACAGTAACCATGTACAATTACTATGAACAAGAGATTACTAATGGAACTACTAATGGAATTGGGTCTTAGGTATATTCTAATGTCAAGGAGCATTTGACCCTGAATTAAGAAATAAGGGTGCGGCAGTAGATTATGGGGAATAATGTGTCCGAGTCAGAAAAACTAAATAATGGGCGAGGCGCAGCCGAGCCAATTATTTAAAAGTTTTTTTGTTGGCCGAGGCATCCATTATGAACATAAAGACACTTGGCAAACCCTTATTTTCCTATTTATTACCTAAAACAGCTTGATTTAATAAGAAAGGAAAATGCTTTGGCGACCCATAGTGCAGGAATAATGGGCAGTGAACTGACCCAATCAGAAGGATGCTTTTCAATACTGGGCAGCAAACAGGTAATAGAATAGAGTAGATGATGATTGATGGGTAAGTTGTTGTTAAAAGACCATGTTTAGACTTGACCAAGTCGGTGGGCGCTTTGTCAAGAACATGTGTAAAAAAATTCGTTGACAGAAAAATATAATCAGGGACAACTACAAAATCACGACAAAGACCAACAAAAAGTCTCCCAAAAATAATTTCTTAATAGTAGTTGAATCAGTATGACCCATTTTGACCAGTAGTAGGTCTTGGTATACATGCCTGAGGACAACCTTATTATTACTGTAATTTACTGCGCCAAGGGACTATTTGTTAGCAATATAAGTAATAGCTCAGAATATGCTCTTAATATCAATCCTCTACTTAGTTGTCCTAGGGGCAGTCATGTTCAGAAGTTCTTGTGATAAGATGTTGACACCTGCGAAATCAAATGGTACATTGAATTCATAATGGCGTGGTTGTATGTTTGTTTATGCTTAAAGAAGGACTAATTGAATAGCTAAGTATCTAGTCCAGTTCGCTTTGTTTCTCGTTTTAATGGAAGCGGGATGTCAAAACACCCCGCGTTTCCTTCATTTTTATCCCCTGACTTGGAAACAGAAGGGGATTAAATGCTAATCAGTCAAGGCGTGCGGCGCGCTGCGCGTCGGCGTCTCAACACAATCTTTGTGAACGCGATAACATGAGACCCCTAAGGGTTATGGTGATGTAACTTGGTGGGTGGGATCGGACTGCCATTGCCTTCATCTGATTAGATTCTGGCGTGCTATATTCTAATTAGGTAACCTAATTTGCATAATTAATGAGTTATAATTTGGGGTATTTTCCAACCACATCTTGTGAATGCGATCACATGAGACCCATAAGGTTATGGTTATGTAACCTTTGGTCGGTGGGATCGGACTGCCATGCCCATCATCTGATTAGATTATGTGTGTTGCATATGCACATTAGGTACCTAATTTGCATATTAATGAGTTAATTTGGGGTATTTTTCACCCAAAAAAAAAAAATTGTTAATCAAACTATGAAGATCCATAAGTCTGATTTTGATGAAACTTGATGGAGGGGTGGGGAATCATGTAACGCTCGCGCTGATTAGGTTTAGGTGGGTTTTCCTGGGTTTTAAGGTGGGGGGTGTCCAGCTTTAAGGGGGTTGTTGGTTTAAAGGGGCTTGTTGTTGTTTAAGGTGGGTTGCACGAGTGTAGGGTGTTTTTCCATTTTTAAAGGGGGTGTCCGGGTTTAGAGGGGGGTGTGTCCGCTTTAAAGGGGGGTTGTTCCGGGTTTTAAGGGGGGTTGTCCAGCTTTAAGGGTGTTTTGTTGGGTTAAGGTGGATTGTTTGGGGTTTAAGGTGGGTTGTCTGGTTTAAGGGGATTGTTGGGTTTAAGGTGGGTTTGGCCGGGTTTAAAGGGGTTGTCCGTGTTTAGGGGGGGGTTGTCTGGGCTTAATGGGGTTGTCCGGGTTTAAGGGGGGTTTGCAACGAGTTGTTAAAAGGGGGGTTGTCCAGGTGGTTTATAGGGGGGTTGTCCGGGTTTAAGGGGGGTTGTCCAGCTTTAAGGAAGGGGGGGTTTGTCCGTGGTTTAAGGGGAGTTGGTCCCAGCTTTAAAGGGGTTGTTGGGTTAAGGGATTGTGGGGTTTAAGGTGTTTGTCTGGGTTTAAAGGGGTGTTTCCGTGTTTTAAGGGGGGTTTCTGGCTTAATGGGATTGTTGGGTTTACGGGGTTGTCCGGGTTTAAAGGGGGTTTCCCGGGTTTAAGGGGGGGGGGTGTATGGGCTTAAGGGGCTTGTTGTGGTTTAATGTGGGTTTTCACACGTTAAAGGGGGGTTGCCCGGTTAAGGGGGGTTTTGGGTTTACGAAGGGGAGTTTGGGGTTTAAGGGGGGTTTTGCGCGATTATTTAAAAATTTTGTAAACCCCGCTCCCGGCCAGGGGATTTAGCGTTCGAGAACCGCGACGTGTCTTTTTTGCCAAAAGCGTGCGTCGAGTTTTAACATTGTAATTTAATAGCCACAACCCTAATCCTAGAGGTATTTTATATAGAAATACATTGTAGGTTTAATTGACTTTATATGAAGTATGTTAAAAGAAAAAAGTGAAAAGTACACATCAAAAGCAAATTACTATTTTCCCACCCCTTACCCCTTATTTGCCACGGCAATCCTGTCATACATTCGCTATAGTGACAACCGATTTCGTGGGGGGTGTCCTGTGAAATAGCATATCCATTACTTATGTCAGGCGGTTAAGTCTTAATCTCAGCAATTCGGTCCACAGCGACCACTTCTTGACATGCAACACATTTTTGTTTATGCGCATGCGCATTATCAATTAAGCTGCTAAAGAGCGCGTGGCTCTTCATCAGCTATTAAAACTCAACGCGAGTACGATCTTCAAACGCTTTTCCGCAAAGTCTCGGCCGTGTAACCGCCCTACATCATGCTTTGCTCGTGCATTGATTGTATGTTAACAATAACAGACAGCACTATTCAAGTTCCAATTTATCTTTGACTTTCTGATTTTGAGCATTCACAAAATTAGTGGAGAATGGGGCATTTGGACTATTTAATATCCTGTTCATCTGATTTTAGATAAGTTTGTCAGCAGATTTTTATAATATTTTAGAAGATGAGGCATGTAAACAAATCATGGTATCTGGTGATCATTAAACTACTAGTATTGCCAGTTATTGGGAGGATAGATGTTTTTGTAGTTTTGTTTAATGTCAGAGTCCACTGGGGTTCAATTGAGTCCGAGTCCAGCAGGCTGAGTCTGCGGCAATCCCAGTCCATGCATGGGCCCTGACCCAGCGGGCATAGTCGTTTTAGAGTCAACGTCGAATCGATGTTGGCACGTCGAAAACAGGTCAAAAACGGTTTTTATTAATTTTACGTCGAAATGCAAAATGAATCGACGTTTTAAAAAAGACGACGTCAAAATTCGATTTGCATTTTCGACATAAATAGTGTGTAAATTTCTAAAACTCCTCTACGTCCTTTTCGACATTCCAAGCGTCGAGTGCCCACTAGGGAGGTTTTCGAGTTCCATGGGACCCGAGTCCGAATCCACCGAGCATGAGTCCAAGTCTGAGTGACTCTGACTCGCCAATTGAGTCCTGACGGGTCTGTCTGTCCTAAACTCCACATCATAGTGCCGTCACGCCCCGCTCACTGCGTCAAATCTTGCAACCGATGCGTCAAAATCGGTCATCAGGCTGTAGAAGAAACACTGAGGCGATGTTCCAGACACCAGATTTCATGTTCACAAAGGAATGTAAGACCAAAACAAACAGTGGGGCTATCTACACAGGGCACCAGATCCGCATCAATGTATGTGGTCTTCCAAGATCCAGATGCTTGTGAACGTGCGTTGGACTGTCCTGCACGAATGCACTTTTTCAATGCCATTACGCTGATGTTGCGACAATCCACCAAAATCTATCGCGTAAGTGCGTCCACGTCAGTGCGTAATGGAACGCGCTTATTAGAGGCGTGTACACTGTGTATGTAATAGAACCGGGCGATAGAAGCGTGTTCCCATCCGCACTCCCATTTTCGATCTCAATTGAGGGTGGACGTCACTGTGCGCGTTAGGTTTTGCACCCTTGAAACGCATGGCGCGGGCCTTCCATTGCAAAACACTCACGGGGATAAGGCACACACTCGAAATGCTAAAGCGACTGCGAGTCACGTCATTACGTATCCGTCACCCTCAATGACTCAAGACCGAACAGAGTATAACGCTGGGCTTGGCAGTGGCAGTCACACGATACTCCCTATGTAGGTAATACACCATGCAGCCCCTGTCCATTGATCCTCTCCTGGTGTGATAGGCCCCCAGTAAGTGATGTGGGTGAGCATATGGACATTTTTGACAGAAACTCATGTATCATGGGTATATTGTACTACCTTTGAACTAGTAAGTCGCCTATGTTTTAGTGTTTACAATCACGAGAATACACATACTTGATCTACAAATCAATCATTGCATGCCAAGCCTAGCCCAGCCATGCTTCAAATACAAAATCGCACTACCGGCTTGGGCTCAGCAATGGGTGACGAGCTAAATATCCTAGTCCATCTCTGTAACCAAACATCCACTACGCTACTCTTACTCTTCCCATGCAAACAACTAATTGGGTTGCTGATCGGAAGAGATGAAGGCAACGCAAATTTGAACTAAATTCCCTTAAAATATTCAAATTTCAAGTGCTTTTTCTCAAAATTTTTTAATCAAACATCTTTTGTTGGGATGAGAAAAGTTGCTCAAATTAGCGTTTTCTAGCTATATGCCAAAAGGTGTAGGAGGTGTCTGTTTGGTAGATATTAAAGATTAAAGATAGAAGTGATATGCCAAGTGAGTCGATTTTAGTGGATATGTCGGCATTGGTCTAACGTATATTCGAAACCTCTAAATACCACTTCAGAAGAAACCATTAATGAACTTCACCGTCCTGACTTATGTGATGTGTCCAATGTATTATTTACATGACTTGACAGCAATACAAAGGTGTTTGATCTCACAAATCATACTTGGTTCTTACAAAAACAGTTGTAATAGTTGTATTCTTTGAGAAATGCGGTAAAGAGTGCCAAAAATGCACGAAATTGGGATATTTTAGAAAATATAGGATCAATAACTTGGAGAAGAGTCAACTCCCGTTTCATGTGCGTGGGGAAGACAAAAAAATGACACTTTTTCTTTTAAAAGGTCCATATTTGAAAAAAATTAAGAAAAAAATCAAAAAAAAATGTTTTCAACAAAAGTGTGTTCAAAGGGCGGCACACACTAAAATCACTCCACATTTTGAGGGAATGGTAGGTGTTCCCGTAAAATAAACAAAACATAGTGTGAGATATTGTGCAGTCCTTTGGGACCGTTTCCAGTGAGGGTGGTATATTATAATAAAGTGAAGTGAAAGAGTATAGGGGCACCACACACTAAAATCACTCCACGTTGGGGATATATTGGTAGGTAGTTCCGGCTAAAAATGACAAAAATGTTTGAGATATTGCAGTCATGTTGGGGGACGGTCATAGTGAGGTGTTTATTATAATAAAAGTGAAAGAGTATAGCGTGACCATCGATGAGTCTGAGATTATCACAAATTTAGAAAGAAATTCGATTCGGTGTATGATGTTTGTAGAAACGAGGCCCTAGACTTCCGGCCCTGGTCGAAAGCAGCTATGAGGCGCAAAGTCGGCCCAAAATAGTGGTGGCGCTGATCATATGCTTTTTGTTAAAATCTCTACTAGAATGATATCAAATTTTATTGAACTTATTCGGAAAGGTTTTACAGTTGTGCTCTATAGGGAAATGAATTCATAACATTAAAAATATTGTCACACGCGGGGTGCAAATCAGGGGCGCGATGTGGTATTTGGTAACGTGATTTAAATGGAGCGATTAGTTAGTGTTTGTGTGCGCCCTCTAATTCTAAACCTAGTACATGAGTGTGAATTGTTGCGATTTACGAGTCTGCAAAGACCTCAAATTTATTTAATTTTGAGATTTTACATTAGACTCTATATTTGACCAAAGCGCATTTGAAAAAATCCAGTTAGTTGAGTTTTGATACGATTTACCAAAGGGAAATCGCTTGATTGAAGACAAGTGCTCATGAAAATGGTCGATTTAGGCCGTGTTTTCGCTATGGGCTGCAATTCGGCTCAAATACTGATTGAGATATTGATTGTTGACACCTCGCAGAAATCAAAGAAGTACAGTACATTGAAATTCTAGGTAATGGCCCCGTGGGTGTACTGTAGGACTAAAAAGGAAATTGAATAGCTAGCTTATCAAGTCCAATCGCTTTGTTCTTTCTTGTTTTAAGGGAAGCGTGATGTCAAAACCACGTTTCCCTTAATTTTTTGAACCAAAATAAAGCGGGTTGCATGCGTCGAGTTTTTAACATTGTAATTTACATACTCCACCCAAATAATTTACCTAGAGGTCTTTCAAGAAGAAAAAAACAACATTGTAGGTTTCTTGGATTTATATGAATATGTTAAGAAGAAAGAAGTAGAAAAAGAGCACATCAAAAGATGCAAAAAAGTACTGGTTTACCACCCCTACCCCTTATTATTTGACGGCAATCCTGTCATACAGGCGCTATAGTGACAGCCAATGCGGGGGGGGTGTCGTGAAAATAGCATATCCATTACTTAGTGATGTGGTTCGATGATATATCCATTTCTTGAAGATAATTTCAAAGATGATTTGAATCTACCATAGTCATAATTAGTTCCACAAAAACGTGTTTGAACAGCGTATTTCTTGGTATAAACGCAGTAGTAAGAGAGCCCAAAATGCACAAAAAATGGGAATTGAGTCATATATATCAATGTACTTGGAGACCCATAACTCCCTTTTCATGTGTCGTGGGGAAGCAAAAAATGGACACTTTTTTTAAAAATGCCATATTGTTTGAAAAATCAAGAAAAAAATCAAAACAATGTATACAAGTGGGTTGCGAAGGGGCGGCACAAACACTAAATCACTCCACGTTGGTGGGAATGGTAGGTAGTTCGGTTATGGTAAAATGCCAAAAACATGTTTGAGATATTTTGAAGCCTTTGGGGAACGGTTCTAGTGATGGTGTTATATTATAATATTAAAAGTGAAAGAGTATAGCGTGACCATTGAAATACACGCTAAAAGGACTCTTGAAATAAGTTCATTTCAACCCCACGTGAAATAATTATTTGATGTTTTGAGATATTTCTATATCAAATAAAAGCTGAAAATTTTTAAAATCATGTTAATTGGTACCGATAATGGATTAGAATTCAGATACAGGCTTAGTGGAATAGCGCACCTACCACTTTCCACCCACAAGTAAAACCCATAGCGTATCCAGCACGGATAGTACTTCGAAGAGGCCTAATTATTTCGTAGATTCATAATTTTTTTTCTGATATTCCAAAGTATAGAATATGGTCTGACACGTATTCACATTTACATATTAAATTACAATCAACAAATCTTACACACAGGCCACCACCAATTGGGCTTTACATTCGACGGTATGTTTTTACCGGAACTACCCACCATTACACAAAATGCGGAGTGATTTAGTGGTGTGCTCTCATACACGGCGCCTCTCACACCAAGCAGACAGTGTAGGACGTTGATCTTTTATGTATCTCAGTTCAGAGCTCCGATCGACTCGTGTAACTTTTTGGAGGGGATGGGAAACTTAGGGCAAATTTGCAATCTTATGTCAACCGACGCAATTTTAAAAACGAAGGGAGTAAGGTCATCAGATGTCAAGATGGAGCGGAATAAAATAATGAAGCAGCATCACATTCCGGCGGCCGGGGGGTGCCAGTCAAGGAAAACATCCCATACATACCCTACTTACCATTCAAAATCATTCATGCACAGCAATAAAAAAAAGACAGGTACTGAGTGCGAATCTGGCCTTCACCATTGTGCCATTTGATTCTTGAACAGATGTGAACAATACTCTCTCAAAGAAACTGTTGGACTGTGACATCAGGTCCAGAAAATGTTCCGTGTCAATGCATTTCACTGTTGTGTCAGTTGGGTAACTGTTTGGTCAATTACATGCACTATGAGTTATAATAAGCTCATCTACCAAGGACACAGTTCAGTAGGTTGTATTTGTATATACATTGACATGAACTGACCATGTGTGATCTGGGTATCATATATCATACCCAAAAAACAGGGTTGTATTTTTAAATACACTGGTGAATGGAAGCTACTAAACTGTGCCAAGGGAATTTAGACGTTACTAGCTCATAGTGATGTTTTTTGGAGTAGAGTATTTAAGTAATCCCGTGTGCAATTTTGGTTCATTTTGATGGGCAGGATTTTAAGATATGACCTGGTGACAAATTATAAGTTTCTTTTTGTGTTCAGTTTAGTTATGACCTGGGATATGCATGTTTCTTATTTATCACACTTTTATCCATGTAAGCACAGTGGGTCAGTTGGAACAAATTCTGTGACCAGGGACCCCACAATAGGTATAAAAAATAGGTCACTTGTGAAAGTTGTGGGCAGATAAGGACTTTGTTTCATTGAAATGTTGCAATTGACTGTTGAAATGAAAAGAGATAACAAAAATGTGCACCTTGTTACTGAAAGGTATATAGTGTTACAACTTATGGTTCAGAGATGTTAGACAAAAATTTGTCTCAGAGGTCTCACCAAAGGTTACATCCTTAATACTGCATCGATTTATTTACAAATTGGTCTGAACCACAAATGTTGCCTGCTTTCGCGATCTATGTGTTGACTATACCCACCAAGTTCCATTACCATACAACACATACAACCACAAGAAATAGACCCACTTGGTTGTTAACACACAATGTGAAAATAGCGCACGGGCTTGTGTACAATAACCCGAATGCCAAACTGTAGACCTGAAACCTCTTCAATATTCACTACAACTGAAGCCATTCAGTATCTAAGAAACCAACACTCCGCATCTACATAACGTCTAGCGCACCCTTTCTCGGGCACTCACTCTACTGTCGAGGAGATGCTGGCTGAGTACATCTGTCAAAGGTCAAAGTGATGTTTGGTTCGTTTTGATGAGTTGTATATTGGAAGGAGTCATGGGCCGCCATCATCTGAGCCCATAGACAAAGTTGAAGGTATAGCGCCACCAACCTGGCAACCATTACAACAAGCTTCCATGCGAGCAGTGACAACTATAATTAGGATGATGTCACACACAAGTCTTTTACAGTAATTTCTCTCAGCAATGTTGCCAAATCCACAATTTGGTAGCCCATCGAGTTCCCAAATGATATCAACGCAAATATGGTTTCAATGCTCCCTAACTCCAATTTTGAGCGCTTTTTATTTTTTTGGGCAATCTTTTCGGCGGATTTGGCGATTTTTGCGCGTATGCCCTCGAATTTTGGGTGATAATTTTTGGAACCATGCAGTGGGTATGCATAAGTACGCAGGTGTCATGCTGGACCCCGCCCGGGGGGGGGGGGGGGGGGGGGGTTCTCAAAGGTTTTGTCGGTACTCATGCTGTTCCAGGGGTCTGAAAGTGACCCTAAATGGGGGACAATTTCAGTGTGAAAAATATCCCCTACCGGGACACAGTAATTCAGTTTTAAAAAAGTGCATTTTTCCTATACAAATTATGTGGGCTCTGCATCGTGCATTTTCAAACTGCCGTTTCTATGGAGGATGTCTCGTCAACTGTTTGTATGCAAGGCCTTGTTAAATCAACATGGATAAGCATTAATATGTTACCGTATCAAAAAAGGAATAACATTGAATCCTATTCATAAGATTGGTCCAAACACGATTGTTAATTGGTTATATTTCGAGCAGTATGCAAATATTTTATGTCTCTGAAAAACATCTCAAAATATGTTATTATCTCATCCTCGTTCGCAACATTGGAAAAATCGAGGGGTCTCTCTGGAGTAATCTCTTATTATAGCTCGCGCCCGGAAGGGCGCGAGCAATAAATTGAAGTATTTGACTTTGGATACCCCACATGTCCTTGTAGTAAGGACCTTTCAACCATTTCAGCACTGAATGTTGACCACACCCACCAAGTTTAGTTTCATGCACAATACATTCCATTTAAGTAATTTGACCTGGAGCCCCAGAGAACTCTTGAATTGACCTTTCAACATTGGTATAAAATATGGACGACACCCACCAGGTTCATGACCATACAAAAAATGTGTACGTGATTTGACCTGATTGATCACGCATGACTTGAATGAAATGGACCTTCAAAATTTCGGCACTGACTGTTAACCACACCCAATAAGTTTCCATCATGCTACCACATGTTTAGTGAATTGACATGAATAACCCGCAGGACCTTTGAAATTACCGTCAAATATTTCTGCACTGAATGTTGTCCACACACCAAGTTTGACCATCCTACCACAATTGACAAGGTTTAAAGCAATAACAGCACATTTTTTTGGAGAGCGCCCCAAATTTTCCAAATATTTAAAGATTTTAGCGCAGTTGTATTGGTAATTGGATAGTAAACTATACCTGTGAATAATAGAGCTCGAAACTCTCTATGTGTCGCAAACGAAGGAATTTTGTAAGTAAAATAATTAATATTGGAGATCTCCGATAATAATTCAACGGCTGCTGGAAACGTTCTTCCAATATGGAATAACCAGGAAATTATGCCATGTTCATCCATTAGTTGCTTCGTCGGTTCAGGCAAGTCAAATTAGAGGTAATTTTCTTGAGGAGGCACTATTTCGTCATGGATGGACTAACGTAGCATTTCCAGCTCTGCCATTAAGTACAATTGGGATCCCTAGTATTTTATGACAAATACGCATTGTGAGCCTTGTCGTTCGCAGGTATTATTTACTGGATAAGTACCAAAACAGCTTTGCAAAACATATCAAAATTTGGAAAATGGGGGCGGGGGGCATTCCTCAAATATTGTGCTGTTATTGCGTTAAACCTATTTTGGACCCCGTATTTGACCTTTAACCACACACATGACCAAACTTCACCCCAGTCACGCTTACTTAGATGTATGCCATGATGTCTTTCACGTAGCGAAGGAATTTTGCATATCCAAAAGTTTACCATTTTTTAAGATAAAGGCAATTATGTATAATATGATGCAGCTAGAACCGGAGAAGCGAGCGCTCAGATACACTTTCATTCTGACATATTTGCCGTTATTTATCTATTACTTCCTGGGGACAGTTCCCCAACACTGGTGCGTAACCCTACGTGTAACTAACTAATGCGTTATGTACCTACATAAAACCAGGACCCTTTTCATAACGTTAAACAGTGCTGTGGACAAATTGGTCCTCTCAAGATGAAATGTATTGCACGTAGATTTACGACTCAGTTTCGGGAACGAACCCTGGTCGAATAGTATGACAGCTTTGATCAAAAAAACGTTTGTTTGCAGTAATTCAACAGCCCTGAGCTGACAACATATAAAAACCTTCCGAAATTTTTCATCAAGATCTCGCTTTTTCGTGTTTTCAACCAATGGCAACATCTAAACTTAGGATTTCTTGGCGCCCTCCCCTGTTAGGAAATTATGAATTCTAACAAGGGTGCCATATATTGGTGAAAAATCTACCAAATTTATTTATAACATATGTATTTATGTAGTGTTTAATTATTCCAAGAATAATTTTTAAAAGCAGCACAACACATAGGTTTGATGTTAGAAAACAAGTACAAAAAAATAAAAGTTGCGAGGGAAAAACGAAATAACCAACAGAATGGTAATTAAAATAAATTCCTTGTTTGATTTCGGACTAACAAATTAAAAATTACAAATTTTGTCCGGTACCGTCGATTTTTTATCTCCGTAGGAGGTAAATGGTAAGAACGAAAAAGGGGGTCAAATGAGGGTCGGTATTTTTTAAACTTCAGGAATATACATGAGGGTGGGGTGACATCAATGTGTACAAACACAAGTTAGCACCTGGTTCTAAGTGACATGTTAGAGGTGCGAAGAAATTGCCCATACATATTTACAGCATTCAATAGCTTTATCACGTCTGATTGAGCGCGAATTTAAAAGCACAAGCCCTGCAGATGGCTCACGCTACTGCCGAGGCAGTGCTTTTGTTCATTGCCCGGCGTTGACGTCAAGGTGTCAACTCATCTATAGATTTTCAATATGTGTATACGTGTCGTATATAATAGCTTCTCTTCGCGCTCGCTTATTAATTAGCTCATTTACATACCTAATTTGCATAATTTATGCTCAATGAATTATGATCAGGTCAGATCTCTTCAACCCGCTGCCTTCACCAAGTTAAATCATTTATACGCCTTATGTTACTCCAGAATTGGCAGTGCATTTGAAAAAATTTCAAAGAATGCTTTTTTTTAAAAAACCCCCTTATTTGTTCGGCAGAGACTTAGTATCACTTTTCTGGCTTGTCGGTCTGTCTGGCTGTCGGTCTGTTCCTCGTATGTCTGTCTGTCGCGGTCTGTCTGTCATGCTATCTGTGTGCTTGAGGTCCGGGTTACCGGGCTTGTGTACGATTATCTGGAGTTCCGTAAGGGCTATGATGAGGTAAAATTGGTGGAAAGAAGCTGGGGTCCACGATGGTCTCGACCTGATTAGATTTTGGGCGTAGTAAAATATGCAAATTAAAGTATCTAATTTGATAATTAACGAAAAATTTTCCCGCAAGGGGCTGGTGTACAAGTTTATGGAGTCCGTTAAGGCGTTATGATGATGTAACTTGGTGGATTGGAGAGCGGGTGGAGAGTTCGCGAAACTGATTAGATTTCGGGGCTATTTCGGGGCCAAATTAGTATGGCAAATGAGCAATTAATCATGCAAAAAACAGCCGTAACTGCTATAATGTTGAAACGGTACATGGATACAGAAAATTCATTCACTGCATGAAAGCCTATCATGGGTGCGAATGTTTTTGCAATTGAAGTTTGTGAAAATGCGGCTTAGTATGCAAATGAAGCTAATTAAATATGCGTAATTATGTATCTCTGAAACAGTACATCGGATAGGCAAAAAATTCCTTCGCGGCATGGAAAGAATACTATATGACATGCATCCTTTGGTGAATAATAATTGGGTGGTCAAAGGCATGTGGGCCGATATTAAGTGGCCATTTGTTGATACAATTGATCTAATAAAATAGCATAATTGCTGATTCTATTGAAATGTTACATGGGATATGCAAAATGCCTTCGATACATGAGACTTCTATGCCGTACAAATTTTGTATGATCACAATTGCGCGTTCCAAAGTGCAAGTGGATCAATTAAAGGGGCATTGTTTGATGCAATTGATCTAATTAATATGCGTAATTGCTTGTTATCGCTTAAATGGTTACATGGATATGCATAATTCCTTCGACATGAGGGGGACTACTATATGGTAAACATCCTTTGTGTAATCATAATTGGGTCAAAATGATGTAGGCCACTTTAAAGGGGAGTCTTGATTATTTTAAAAATTGCAACTAATGCTACAATGCTTGATCCCCATTTCAACCAAATTTTCTCAGGGTTGTCAATGGTCAGTGATTGAAAATACTAACATGAATCCCCACACAGAAGTTTCTTCACCACATGAAAGGACTAGTCTGGGCATTAATATTTTGTGTGAACTCATAATTAGGTCAAAAGTGCATGTGGGCCAATAAAGGGGCATTTTGTGTTACAATTGACCTAATTAAATATGCGCAGATGCTGTATAGCTGAAACAGTTACAGGGGATATGCAATATTCGTGTTACATGGAGCAGGTGCGGGTGTGTTGGGGGAGGGGGTGGGTGTGTTTGGGAAGGGGCCGGGTGGGGTGAGGGGCCGGTTGTCTGCGCTTGAAGGTGAGGGGGAGTGTGGGAGCCCTAGGGTGGGGCGGGTCGGGGGGGGGGGTGTGAGGGGGCAGAGGGGCGGGGGGGTGTTGGGGAGGGATGAGTGGACCGGTGGCGGGGTTGGGGAGGGAGATGGGGTGGTGGGGAGGGGGGATGGGGGGGTGGTGAGGGGGCGGCTGGGTGTGGGGAGGGGGTGGGGGTTGGGGGAAGGGTGGTTAGGGTTGTGTTTGGGGAGGGTGGTGGCGGTGTGGGGAGGCGGGGTGGGGTTAGTGGGGAGGGGGAGGGGTGGGGTTGGGCGAGGGTGGAATGGGGGGTGTGGGGAGGGCGGATGGGGTTGTTGGGGAGGGGGCGGGATGGGATAGTGTGGCGGTGTTGGGGGAAGGGCGGTGAGGGTGGTGGCTGGCATGGTTGTGGGGAATTGGGGAGGGTGTGTGGGGCGGTTGGGGAGGGGGGATGGGTGGGTTGGGAGAAGGGGAACTGGGAGTGTTGGGTGAGGGAGCTGGGTTAAGTGAGGGGTATTGAGGAAGGGGTGGGGTGTTGGGGGAGGGGTTGGCGGTGTTATGTGGAAGAGGTGAGGGGAGGGTGGTTGGGGTGTTGTTTTGAGGGGGGTTGGGGTGTTGGGAGGGGGCGGTGGGGTGTTGAGGGGTGTTGGGAGGGCTGCGGTGGGTGTTTGAGGGGTGTGGGAGGGGGGGTGGGTGTTTGGGAGGTTGTGCGTTGTTTTGGAGGGCGGTGGGGTGTGAGGGTGTTGGGGAGGGGGTGGGTGTTGGGGTCGGTGTTGGGGGAGGGGGGATTGTTGAGGTGGTGTTGTTGAGATGAGGAGGGGGATCTGTGAGGAGGGCCGGTGGGGTTGTGTTGCAGAGTCATCCGGTGTGTTGGGGAGGTTTGGGGTGTTGAGGGTGTGGTGTGGGGAGGGTTGGGGTTGTTGTACTGTGGGGGTGTTGGGGGAGAGGTTTGGGGAGGAGGGTGGGGTGTTGCAGGTGTGGGGGAGGGGGGTGGGGCTGGTTTTGTTGAAGGGGTGTTGGGCGAGGGGGTTTGGGGCAGTTGGCAGGGTGTTGGGGGTGTTGCAGGTGTGGGGGGGGGTGGAGGGTTGCGGTGTGTTGGGGAGGAGGTGGGTGTGTGCGGGATGTTGGGGAGGGGGGTGGGGTTTGCGGGGCCAGGTGGTATGGACGGGGTTGTGGGGGAGGAGGTCTGTGAGGAGGGGTGGGTTGTTAAGGTTGATGTTGGGGTAGGGTTGGGGTGGGGTGTTGAAGGGTGTGGGGGAGGGAGGTGAAGGGCAGGGTGGGGTGTTGAGGGTGGTGGGGGGTGTTGGGGAAGGGGTGGGGTGTTGAGAGGGGTGGTCGGGGAGGGGGTTGGGTTGTTGAGGTGGGTGGGGAGGGTGTGGAGGGGTGGGAGGTGGGGAGGGGTGTGTTGAGGGTGGTGGTGAGTGGGAGGGGGGGTGGGGTGTTGAGAGGCCTTTTTGTTGGGGAGGGGTGTTTGTTGAGTGTGTGCGGGGAGGGGAAGGGGGGTGGGGTGTTGGGGGAGGGGGTGGGGATGTGAAGGGTGTTTGGGGAGGGGGGGGGGTTGAGGTGAGGTTGGGGGGGAGGGGGTAGGGTGTCCTTGAGGGGGGGTGTGGGGAGGGGGTTAGAGGAGGTGTTGAGGTGTGTTGGGGGAGGGGCGGGTGGGGTGTTGAGAGGAGTTGGGGAAGGGGGAGGGGTTGGGTTGTTGAGGTGTGTGGGAGAGGGGGTGTTGAGGAGCGGGGGTTGTGGTGTTGAGATGTGGTGGGGTGGGGTGTGAGGGGGGTGGCGGTGAGGAGGTGGCGTTTGTTGCAGGTGGTGTTGGGGAGGGGGGTGGGGTTTGTTGCATCGGGTGGTGTTGGAGAGTGGGGGTGCTGTTGAGGGGGTGATGGGGAGGGGTTGTTGAGGTGTGGTGGGAGGGGCGTGGGGTGTTGGGGCACGGGGGTGGGGGGGGGGGAAGGGCCGGTGGGGAGGGGGGGGTGTTGTGGGATGTTTGGGAGTTGTGGGAGGTTGGGGGAGGGGGGTGGGGTATGTTGACGGGAAGTGTGTTGGGGGAGGGGGGGGGGTGTTCGAAGGGTGTTGGGGAGGGGGGGTGGGGTTGTTTGAGGTCGATGTTTGGGGTGTTGGGGAAGGGGTGGGGTGTTGGGCGGTGTTGGGAGGGGGTGGGGCTGTTGAGGGCGGGGGGTTGGGGAGGGGGTGGGGTGGTATTTGTTGAGGAGGGAGTGGTGCGGGGCGTTGAGGTGTGTGAGGTGTTGGGGAGGGGTTTGAGGCGGGGGTGGGACGGCTGGTGGGGGATTGTTGAGGATCGGTTGGTTGGGAGGGCGTGGGGTTTGTTGAGGGCGTGGTTGGGGAGGGGGGGTTTTTTTTGGGGTTGTGAGGGGATGTTGGGGGGGGTGTTGAGGAGGGGGGGTGTGGTGGGGGGTGAGGGGTGGGGATGGGCGGTGAGGGGTGTTTGGGTGGGGTGTTGGAGGGGTGGGGGTTTGCAGTGTGTATGGGGAGGGGGGGTGGGCAGGGGGTGGGGAGGGGCGTGGGGATGTTGCAGGGGGTGTGGAGGAGGGAGGTGGGGTTGTTGACGGGTGGTGTTGGGCGAGGGGGTAGGGTGTTGAGGGGTGTGAGGAGGGGTGGGGTTATTGCGGGGGGTTGGGGAGGGGATGGGGGGTTGAGGGGTGTTGTGGAGGGGGGGTGGGTGTGTTGTGAGGGTGTGGGAGGGTGGTGGGGGTTGTGAGTAGGTGTTGGGGAGGGGTTGGGGTGTTGAGGTGGGTTGGGGGAGGGGGTGGGGTGTTGAGGTGTGTGGGCGATTTGGGGAGAGGGGGGAGGCGGGCGGAGGGGGCGTTTTTGAGGGAATCGTGGGGGGGGGCGGGTTGGTGGGGAGAAGGGTGGTGAAGGGGTGTGGGGAGCGGTGGGGGGGTGGGGGGGGGGGGGAGGGGGTGGGGGGGGCGGGTTGTGGCGTGGGGTTGGGGAGGGGGTTGGGTGGGGGGGGGTGGGGTCGGGATGTGTGGGGAGTGGCGGGGGGTGAAGGGGGTTGGGAGGGCGTCGAGGGGGTTGCAGGGTGGGAGGGTGGGAGAGGTGTTGCGGCGGGGGTTGCTGGGGCAGGGTGAGGATTGAGTGTTGGGGAGGGTGGTCTGGTGGGGATGCAGGGTGTTTTGGCGGGTGGGGGGAGGGGTCAGGGGGGTTGTTGAGGATGGGGTGTGGTGAGGGGGTGCGGTTGTTGGGGTGTTGGGGTAGGATGAATTGTGGTGTGTTGCGGGGTTGTTGGTATGGGGGTGTGGGTGTGTCGTGAGGGGTGTTGTGGAGGGGATGTGGGTGTTTGGGGTGTTGGGGAAGGGGGGTGGGGTGTGTTGCAAGGTGTTGGGGAGGGTAGTGGGGGCGTGCGGGGTGGTGGGATGGGGGTGGGGTGTTGGTGATGGGGTGGGGTGTTGCACATAGGGGTGGGGGGTTGTGTGTAGGGTTATTGGGGAGGGGGATACCTGCAATCCTCCACTGTATAGCTTGCACAATTCTTTGGGAACACTTACTTGTACAGTTGCATCCTGGGGTGCCTGCCTCTTTGTCTTTACAGCTATTACGCGCGAAAGCAGGCGAGACTGGTGGTTAGGAGAACCGCCTGTCATGGTCTACATGTTGCCTCAATTATTGGTTCATACAAATGATGCATACCCGGATGCAAATGATGCATATGCAAAGGAATTGCATATCGATGTAGGCCTACAGTTTGTTGAATGATACAGCAATTCTACATTAAATTGCTCGCATACCTAATTCGCATATAGCACGCAACGGACAAATGCATATCAGATGGGCTTCCATCCCGGCTGTGTGAAATCAATCATAGTCGGCAGGTATCATAGTCCGGGCTCTATAGGACGACAACGGAATAACGTGTGAAACTAATGTGCGTGAAGAGTAACTGAATTCGATTGCCATTGTTCACTATGTTCACGCCCTGAGAATGTGAGCCGAAGGATATTATCTCCTGCCAACAACAAAAAAAAAAAACCCCCTGGCTTCATGTAGCGAAGGAATTGGCATAATTCGATGTCGTTTCAAAGATGACAAGCAATAATGCTGGTTTATGCATATTAATTGCTCATTTACGTATCTAACTGCAATTTTACACCAAATCTAATAAGGTTTGAGAACTCTTTCAACCCGAATTTCTTCCACCATTCATAATGATTCTTATGGATCCAGAAAATTGTAATAAGCCTTCTCGACAAAATGTTCACAAATTATTTAAAGTAGATACCTAATTCGCATATTTAGTCCCAAAATATAATACGGCACAACTCCTTCCTTCCTTCCACAAGTTTACATCCATCGTATCCTTATAGGGTATGGGCCATGCCCTTCTGCGCTGTCGATTCGGAGATCAAAACCAAGCGTAAATTCATAATAAATTATTAAAATCATATAACTATCTGTTGCCCAAATAAAACTTGCACATTTTCTTGAAAATGAATAAATGTCACTTCAATTTATTTCCCCCAATATCAGTGACCAATAGATACGCTAGACGCTAGAGCTAAAGATATTCAATTACCAGCCATTTTATTCATTTTTAAGAAAATGTGCAAGTTTATTTGGGGCAACAGACGGTTATGTCATGTTAATAATTTATCAATAATTTTACACCGGGTTTTGTCTTCTCCCTTTGAATGGACTACGGAATTTGTTATGCAGCTTGTTATTTGGTCTACACCCCATAGTATATTACTGACGTCCAGACAGACAGAAGAGTGATTACTAGGTCTCAGCCAGAACAAAGTTCAGGCGAGACAATATAGTCCTACAGGTGGACCTCAAATCACCTTGACCTTGCCATGGACCTTTAAACCTACATGTATGAATTCACTTCCAAACAGTATTCGTAATATCCCCAAGCTCCAAGACTTAAAACGTCAACTTAAAACTCACCTTTTTCGTCAAGCTTCATGGCTCATAGTGTTTTGTTTGATTTGTATGTGTTGTCTGTTATGGCGCACTGAGTTCGCTGAGATTTTGGCCTTATAAGAACTCATTCATATATTATTATTATTGACCTAGAGTACACCTTTTGCCCAAGTTGATATAAAATTGGATTGATTAAGCCCAAATTAATTGGTCGAGCTATGAGTTGCAAACTATTGGGCGAGACGCCACAGTATTTTAAAAACTCATAGCGAGGTGACCAATAATATTGGGCGTTAAATCATCCAATTTATCATTATCATGTTTTGGATCGATATTTTCACACACTTGAGACTCCACAAAACATGATAATGGTATAAAAAGTGGATGATTGAGCCTACAGGTAATTGAGCAAAAATATTGCGTCAAGCCCAATATTTTAAAAAAAAAAACAACTTTCAATAGCGAACCAATACACATTGGGCAGAAATCATCCGATTTTATCTTTATTTTGTAGATCCAATATTTCCCACACATGGATCCATAAACATCATAATGGTTGGAATTGGATGTATACAGCTAACATGAGACCAATATGAAAGGTTAACCAAAACTAACATAACGTGTATACACACACAGGCCTACGGAAGAAACATACAGAATGTGGGATTTTAGTGTCTTCACGAACATCGTTCAGGACGGATACAACAAAAACGGACTGAAATTGTTCATCTTTCTCAAAGATCGAAACAAAACTGTTACACTTTAACATGTTCGAAAATCCACGGGTTAATGGACCAAGTTTGGTTATTTATCTCGATAGTACAAGAGGCTTGCAATCTACACAGAGCCAAAACTATGGAACCAACTTGTGAGAATTGCAAACACCAGTTTTTGTTCAATACATGACTGTAATTCTTAAAAATACATTAAACTGTAATTACTGTTAAGAACCACGGGGGGCGTTCTAACTTTGGTTTGCGGTAGGGAGTGCCTACGCCGACTCTGGAAATAGGACCCATAGTTCTACCATTTTTGCAAAAAAAGGGGACCCATAAGCTATACCAGAGAGGTCAAATTTTGGGCCAAATTCAAACCCAAATTTTACCAAAAAAAAGCCACCCGCAAAATTTTTTATTTAAAAATCAAATTTGGACAATTTTGGCTTCAGGTTGAGGAAATGGACTAATTTTCCAACAATTTTTATGAAAATGTTGGTTTCCGATTGACGAAAATGTGACTAATTTTCCAACCAAATTTCAGGAAAATTTTGAAAACTTAAAAAAAGGAAAAAAAATAAAAAATTTGGCATGAAAAAGGGTCATGATCATACCCGAAGGCTGAAAATGGGACCGATGTCTGTGGCACGTCCCTGATGGTTTTAATTGTGTGAGACCCCCCCCCCCCGGTAAGAAACGATGACGAAACCGATATTTAGTTTCCCTTCTTTTCTATATGTTCTTAAAACTGAATTTCATATACTTTTCTTAAATGACTTATTTAAATTATTATACCAGACCACTTTAATAATTTAGATATCTCAAGACATAACGCTTAAGTGTATATAATAACCCGGGAGCTAGCAGACATTTGTACCACAATACAATACATACAAACGGCATTTTATGATAGCGCCTTCTCAAAAAAGTCAAAGCCGCTTTAAAAAATAGAGAGTAATACTATTTAGCCTAAAACATAGTAATACAAACAGGTATTGTAAAAGATGAATCATGAGATAAGTACTTAACTCAAACTATAAAAAAGAAAAAAGCTGCATAATTAAATATCATGTGAGGCAATAAACCCACAAAAAAACTAATTTAAGCAAGATCAACTCTTAGGAAATAGAAGAATTTTAGAGGCTTTCTTAAAAGTAACAATGGACTTGGAGTGGCGAACACAGAGATAGGCAAGAGTTCAATAGGCTAGGGGCCGCATTTCTGAAAGCCCTGTCAACCCCACGAACTTGTTGTGTGGGACACAGTGAGGGAGCGTCTTGGTCATTGCGATCGCAATCCTGGCCTGCCAGGAAATATACAAAGAGAGGTATTCGACAAGTAAGATGGCAATTGTCGAAAAATGCCCTTGTAAGTAAGCAGCATAAGCTTAAAGACACGGCGCTCACTAATGGTAGCCAATGGAGCTCTTAAGGAGTGGTGTGGCTGGTGTCCTTATAAGATCTAAAAACAGCCTGGTGCTCTATTTTTATTTTTAACTAAAAATATTTTTTGTTTTTTTTTTTTTTTTTTTTTTTTTTTTTTTTCTTGACAAAATTTTGAAGTTTACTCCGATCTCCGACATTCCATAACAAAAGTGAATTGGGATAGTCAATGCGAGATAAAATCGGTGAAAGGACGAGATGATGACAACTCTCAAATATGATAAAGCGGCGGATCCGGTAAATAGTGCGAAGGTGGAAGTTAATAGGATGAACATGCGATGAAAAATTCTGTCTTTCATCATTCAATTTGTTTGTACAGCGCATCCACTCACTGATTTCATCATACAAAAGAGAGAGAGTCTTTGACAACATGTTTGGCATCCACCAGCAATCTTAGGATCAAATGTCAAGAGAGCTGCCACTCATCAGCCTACATGGTGATAAGCAATATTGTGCGTCCGGAGATTGATGCGAGACAGTAGTGTACATTATGAAAAAGCGAGGCCCGACCACAAACCCGAGGAAGAACGAAAGGGAGATGATGCTTGTGAAATTGCATCGCCCCATGCGCACACGAAAGAGACGGTTTGCGGTAAGACCGAATCCACGTAAGGAAGACCTTGACATTTTGAAAGTATCACGTAACCTACTCCCAAAAGACTGGCATGATCAACAGTATCCAAAGCTTGTACAGAAAGATCTAGCAGCACAATAGCAATGCTTACTTTGGAATTGCATTGAGGATATCGGTCTTAACACGCAGAAGTGCCGTTTCCGTGCTGTGCGTTCTTTGTAAGCTGACTGAAACTTCTCATTAAGTCATTTGAGACAAAGATGATCCTTTATCTAGGCACTCACTATTTTCTCATGAAACTTTTAGGGGGAAACACGCAGGAAGATGTGACAAAGGGCGATAGTTTTTGAGCACCTCGTGTCTAGGAGAAGGCTTTTTGAGAATGGGGTGTCACGGCAGCTTCCCAGAGCTTAGCTGGGAAAACCAGTGCGGATAGACTTGTTTAATGATCAGTGTTAATGGCTCAAGCCAGAAGTGCAACATTCTCCTTAAGTAACACCAATGGAAAGGTGATCTAAGGAACTTGATTTTGATGGAGTTGATCACCTTGGTTACCTCTTCAACAGTGACGGATTAAACTCAAGTATTGGAACGGTCTCATCAAAGTATGTCCCGCTTGGACATTTTTTCACCCCCCCCCCCCCCCCCCCCCCCCCCCCCCCCCCCCCCTTTCCCCCTTCCCCCCCCCCCCCTCTTCCCCCCCTCCCCCCACCCCCCCCCCCCCCCCCACCCCCCCCCCCCCCCCCCCCCCTTTCATGCATTGGACCTGGATAATTATCAAAGGTCCCGTCTGATTTGTATACCTTGTCGCTGAAAAATCCTCGCAAATGAGATACTTAGTTCAGTAGCGAATTACAGTTAGGAAGTGGTTAGTTTTGGGTTCAGAAGCTTATTCAGAGTAGCACAAACACTGTTTGTTGTTAGCATTTTCTAATTGTTCTCTGTAATAAACCTCATTACATGATGAATGAGTTTACCAGTCACTGCGGATTGTACATTGTATGCTTCAAGATCGACAATATTTCTAGTTTTTACCCATTTTCTCTCTAAAGTCTACGGTAACGTCTGGCACATCAAATCTTTATTCAACCAAGGTGATCGTGGTCTAATACTGCGGGAACGATGTGGGGAGGTGCATGGGAATCGGGTACACTAATTAACGGATCATCAAATTTACCACGCACCTCATCAACTGAGCCTTCACGAAGGTCAAGACTGCCAATCATGGGTGAAATGTCATTTGAGAAAGAGTCCTTGTCAATATCTTTATATTTTCTGATGGTGCACATAGTTCTAATGAGTGGTGATGTCTGGCTGCTAATCGTACAATTAATCAACCGATGATCAAGCCAGCCCAGGCAGAGGTCCCCCCCAGCAACTAATCCATCTTCAAGTCGAGATGTGATCAGGTCCAGAGTGTGACCATCTTTAGGGGTAGGGCCATGAGATATTTGATGAAAACCATTAGCCAGCCAGAATTCAAAAAATGAATAGTCTCCGGTTTAGCGGGAAGGTCATCATGCACGTTGAAATCACCCAGCAGTATAGTTTTAGCGGGAACAAGAGCAAATCATTAAGGAAAGTATCAAACTCATTGAAGAATTGATAATTTGTGAGGACCATTTCCCTGGAAGGTGGTGGACGATACACAGGGTATGAGTCTAACACTAGTTTTTAGCCGATAATAATAGAGGCTATTGTCATCACGAGCAAATTAGAGTAAGAAACCCAATATTATATCATGAACTAGTCTCTCATGTCTTGTCCAATCTTTTGAAACGCGCAGGTATGCAAGTAATGACATTTATCTGAAAAGTTATGTTGTGGATTGAAAATTCTGAGCAGATGTTGCGGTTTGGGGCATTTTGTTTGGCCGTTTGTGTTTTGGCATGAATTGTGCTGGTAGGCCAAAGATTATGCTGGGAATGTCTGTTGTCCTACAAGGTAGATGCATGCTGTGTGAAAGTTGAAAGCAATGCATATCAATGCTGGCCTAGAGGAGGCATTGCCTTTGACCCAGCTAGTCTGCATAACCACTGGCAGTAATTTCATAAACTAGCTGGATGTCACTATGATTATCAACTTCAATAGCACTCTCCAATATGTCTTGTTTGGAAATTCAGTGGCTAGCTCTCTAGAGTAATATACAAATTTGGTGTTAACTGACCATACTTGGTTTCATTTCTACTTTATTGCTTTCAATATATAGCAAGTGGTTTATGTGTCAAGCCATATTCATCTTCGTAGGACTATACTTGTGGGAGATATTAGCTAAACAATACTTTTGTCAGAAAACCTTTCTATCCTAAAACATCACAGAAACATAGTGTGTTGAACATTATATAAACAAATATTGAATAATCGGTATATAGGATTTGTCACAAAACTATGATCAGGCCCTTAGCCTTTTTAAATTGTTCTTATTTAATGTGGCAAATTTAAATAGGTAAAAGACAAATGACTAAATATTAATCGATAGCCATTTGTTTTCCATATAGAAATTATTTCATCAACATAATTTATACTACCTTATTTCATTGTACACTGATTGGGAAAATTTGTATGTGTGAATTTTTAGTTAGGTTAAAACCACAACTTTGTCCCGGCATGTTACTCTTTGAAGTGTTTACGAATTAAAAGATAAAGGTTACAAAGTTTGAACACAGAAATTTTGTAAACCAAAGAGTAAATTAATAGTAAATCAACATCAAAAAAGTTACTGTGTGGAATCAATAACATCTAGAGGAAAAGTATTATTGAGAGATGTTCTTACATAAACAAAAGTATGAGTGCAGGTTTTATTATTTTCCTGTTCGGTAGCATGCATTGTTTGAAAAAAAATCAAGGAGGCTGTATTATAAAAAAACTGCAATGCTTTACCTCAAAGTACTTTTAATCGAATTAATTATATACAAACAAGTCAAAATGTAGATATTGTAGGCCTATTACTCACAAAGTACATACATTTTAAATTACAATTCAAGTTTTGTTTTTTATTGTGAAGAACCTGTTATTGGACTATAAAAAGAAACAAATTTTTAAAGGTTTTCTAAAGATGTTATTTTAAAGTCATTGTCACTAAAGATATGACATGCATTAGACCACATGATATTCCAAGATCAGGCTATATCTTATAGCCAGTTTTAATTTGTTTTGCTATTTTATTTATGGAAAGTTCTTTTCCATAATCTAAAATAAGGATTTCCACTGCACTTCATACACATTCTCACATTTACAAAGTTACTGAACTAAAAATATGTTTGCTTGCAAACCAGGCAAACTTTATAATGCGTAGAACATGTCCTTGAATGGCCAAGGCTCTAGTATTTAAATCATTAGCAGTGTTATTTATGAAGTGCAACTAATGATGGCAATAAAGCAACATGTGTTTGGCCCCCTTAACCTTGCACTGTGTTAAACTTGAAACCGCCCAAATTCTCTCACTCCGACCAGTCATAGTTGGCCTTACAAACACACTGCATCTCAGGGGTGTATTGAGTTCATCCCCACAATGCACCAGTTTGAGAACATTTCACCTCATAATGTCATGTGCTGCCAGCATGGGATTTCCACAAAAATACATTCTGTAAAGGGGGCCTGTCATTCAAGTATTGGTGGCACTTTCATCTTACTGTGATATCATAAGTGATCACTCTTTCCAGGTTTCATTATATCTTTTTCCAAACCAAATTTTTTTTACATTGCGAAAACGTCTAAAATTATGACAAAAAATTTTTTACAAGATATCTTTTAAAACTTGTTTGCATTTTAATTATGACATTTTTGTTAAGTTTTAATTTACCATCACAGTGCACTTCTGTTGCACAACATTTTACAACCCGTATCGCTATTCTACCAATCTGCGAGGATGAAAGATCCCCTTAACCATAAGACATGCACGTTTACCCCATGCATTCCTGTCCACAAGCACTAGCACTTGATGAATCTGCTTGGTATTGGGAAATGAGAAATAATGATGATATATCATCATGATGAGTGGATATACAAAATATTATAAAGCCTTAGCTTTGACCAAAAGTGTTTTTTGCCCCCCCCCAAGTGAAAACTACAGGCAAAGTGAAGACAGATTCTGGAACTAAAATAAGAGATGAGGAAGTTAGAAGTTACTCTCATTAATGTGTGAGTAAGAAGATTCAGACAGATCGACAAACTCACAAAATGCAGGCAAAATGTAGCAAAATCCATTAAATAGTCTTTCGATAAAATCTGTATGACTCTTAAAGTACAGCAAATGTTTGCTGTTCCTTGGAAGTTGAAGAGGCAGATAAACAGGTTTTCCATAAAAGTTATTGCCATTAAAATTTGGCATATTTTGTGGTTCTGGGCAATGTAAGCTAAATACATTGTTAAGTCATTAAGTTTACAAAGGCCTACTCCATGATTGGCTATTGAGAAGCCTACATCACTTGAGTCATATCAAGTGAAAATAATTAAAAAAAAAAAAAGAAATAAAGCTCAGATTAGTGGGGGCATATTTTGTGGGGTTCCACATATTTATTAGTTAATTTACGTATGACAATGAAGTACCATTATATTGCAATATCAAAGGCGATTTGTAAAAGTCATACATATAAAAAAAACATTTTGGATTAAGTTTCATCTCAGATGTGGAATTAATACTCTGATATACATTATAGATTGCCAAAAAGTTTTGTCTTTGAATGACATTCATATGATAGGCTACGGAAATCTTGATGCTTGGTTTTTATTACACACAAGGAGGCTCAAAGAAGGTGTGTAATGCCTGTGGTGTATTTTGAATGTTTAGGCAAGTTGTGGGGATTATCCCAACACAACCATGGTCATCAGACTTCCTGGGAAAGTGCAGGAAGGAATATCCATCAGGCAGCATCTCAGCAAAATGACCACAGGATCGCTATCAGCCAAC
>JAMKCH010030996.1:0-16308 GCA_023653785.1 Ophioderma brevispina | reverse complement strand
TAGACCGAGTTTAAAGGGGCCATTTCGTGATTCCACAGCCTCGTCCCCCAAAACCCCTACCTAGAAAAATTGATATTTTATAGGCATCTGAGCCATGGGACTAGTATAGTATGTGGGGGGGGGCTTAATCTTAGGTGAAAATTCGTACTTGACTTTTGAAAAAGAAATTTACCGAGTTTGGATTTCGTCGTTTAAACAGAAAGAAATGAAATTACAGCACAGTGGCCAATGGAACCACGTGATACAACTTTGCTCATACACATCAAAACGGAATTGCAGAATCAACTGAATTTTGGAACATAACTTTTCTCTGGAGATCTGTGAACTATAAACAAAAATTAGGTGCTAGGATCATTTGAATCACCTTTGAAAGTGCAGGGTTTGTGAATAGTGTAAACAGGTCCCACAGGTCATCAGTATTGTCAATCGTTGTACACCCAGTATGAGTCTTGGGCCAATTATTGATAAAAATTGGTAATTTTAATGTTAAATAGGAATGAGTTGCAAATTACAGGGGTTAACAGTTTTTACCACACACAGGGACACACACTCCAAAACACCTACACAATTAGTTTAAAGTAATCCACAGAGGTTCTGTTTTGAGTCAATCCCACAATGCACTAGTTGGAGAAATTTCAAATCAATAGAATAGGGTCATGTGATCTTAAAATAAAAATCTTTCGTAACACTTAAATAACCTGACTTTAACACTTATTTTAGCCCACAGTACTAGGGAATTTTTAGCATGGATTATGAAATTTTGTGCGTCTAAAATTTTAGACCAATTTTATCCCTAAGTACTGACATTGTTATGTGAGACAGTATAGGCACCCATGCTACTGCATCAAACCACCCTCTGAGTAATCCCTATGTGGTGCTCTGTTTGGCAGCCAAGGATCAAGGGAATACCCCATTTACATAGACAATAAAATTCACTCTGCACTGTTTGCTACTGTCTGATAATAGTTTGAAATTAGGGCCCCATGATTAAAATTTATTTCGAACTAATGAGGAGAACATGCAATTAAAAATGGTGATTTCACAGAATTGTCATAAAATCAATTATACTTGATTCACGCTGATATAGGGACAACCTGGACTTTTTTACGGGTGAGAACTGTTTGTGAGGGGCGCATAGCAATTCAACTTTGCAGCATCTCGTTCCTTTTGTTCTTAAAGACACTATCATGATTTGCTAAATCCAGCAAATCGAAAAAATCATCAACAATCAATTGTTGCATGTATGCAAACAGTCCATGTATACTAACATACCCTGCAAATGATAAGACAGAAGCAACCTAATAAGGAACGAATCGGAAATTTGTATCATTACTGGTCCGAACGGACCCTTACTAAACACGTATTTAATGGACAATCGTATCTTGGAACACTTCCGTTTTCTCCTTTTCTGGGCACTTCTCCACTACAGCTGAAAAGGTAACTTAATGAGTTCCTACAAAACTATCCTCCTTTGAGCTATTTCCGCAAATTTTCAATTTTCAATATTTTTTCAAATCCTGATAGTGTCTTAATACTGTGGGCTCTACGGTCAATACGATGTTCGTGTCGAAACATAGAGGTCATTGGTACAAGTAAGTATGTTAATATGTGAAATACTACCTGTGTGAGGCAGGTGCGCTAATGAAATCCGAATCATGGTAAGAAAGGTTTTTGTGCTGTCCACACAGTGATTGGGGCCTGACCTTACTTTCATACTTACCATAAACTAATATACGACTATACAATACCCACTCATAGATTGCCCAACATATTCTTAATAGTGAAGCACGTGGAATGAAATATTTGGAAATGAAAATTTGTCCTTAACACTTAAATAATACGCAAACACAGTAATGTGTAAATACGTCGCCTAAATTAAATTCTTTAGTGTAAAGATTCGGGGAATTAATTTGTCAGTGTACATTTAGGAACAGTGTAGAAGGACCCAAACATATTAACATAAACAAACCGTGTACAGTGCGCAGTAGGACTTTTAATTCATTTTCCCATCGTTCAACTGTTTATTCTCATATCTTTTGTAATTCCTTAATCTAATGCCATATTCTTAAACACTGCAATCATAGTTTTAACATGTTTTAACATTTAAAGATAGCGTTTTCGCAGTTACCACAGAAGCGTTTAAATTCCTAAACCTTCGGTTTTGAAAAGTAAAAGGATGTGAAATGATTTTATTAATCAATTCATTCAGAAAAATACAGTAAACAAGATTAAGTTTTGTATTGGCCGTTTTCTTTCAGGGACGATTTCAATGTTAGGATGCCAAGCCGACTTCTTGAGGATTAAAATGATTATCCCTATTTTCACCTAATGGATATAATCCAAAACTTTTCCCCAGCTACGATATAAGCGCGAATCCAGTATAAACACCAAAACCACAAACACAATCTTAATCAGCTACTACTGAGAGGGGCAAACCCAGGCGCCCTTAAGACCCCCATTTTGCCCCATCTCTCCAGCGGGGAGTTCCCAAGACCCCAAGCTTTTAAAGCAATAATTCAGTCTTAAGGTCCTTTCAGAAAATGTTTGCCTCCAAAGTGAATTATAGCCACAAATTAGCTTTAAATTTCTCAAAATTCAGTTCCCAAGCCCCTACTTTCAGAGCAAAGACGTTCACAAGCCCCAAAGTTCGATCGGGGCTGCACATCCATACCTGGAAAAGTCGGGCTAGGGACCATAGTGTTTTAAGCCAGAGGCTCGAGTAAAGGCAGTATATATTGTATAGCTGCATTAATAAATTTTCACTCATTCGTTTTCAATTATTCATGCCAAGGTCGATATAGACAACGGTAAGTCAGAACCTCAAGTACAGGCCTAGGGTCAAAGCGGGTAAGTGATCTGGGCGGGACGTCCTGTAAAAAATAAGGACCATAAAAATGGAATAAACCGGTCTTCGGCGACCAGTATGTAAAAGGAGCCATAATTCAAGGTTGCCCGGGCCCGCAATTCTCAGGCAGCCCTGATCTTCATAAAGTCGGCAAGTACATTCACCAATCCCTACTTCTATTTGGCTACAGAAATAACTTTGATTTGTATATGCTTATATTTCAATAGAAAAGATAGGCTGAATTGCAGATTGGCTCCGATATAGGAAATTAGAAATTTAACAATTGTTGTACCAAAGAAACCGTCCTAGCTTAAAGCGCACTGGCACATTTCACAAAATATGAAATTTCTTCAATTGATCGCAAAATGATAGTTAGGCCATTGGAAGAATAGAGATATATTTACATAAAAAATAACATACCCTAACAGACGGGAAAAAGATAAGGACATTAATAACAGGCTAAAGGCATCCAGTAATTGTGTAGGCCAACTCTAAGTTTGCCGTAACTTTAATAACAAATATGTCCATTACATAATAGCATAGCTTGTACTCATTGATATTAAAACCTCAGAGGTCACAGACGGTCAAATGTATGTCTGTTTTCCACTTAATTGGATTTTTGTGTTATGTTAAATTTTTATATTTCATGAGCCTGTTATATCTGCACGAGACCCGCTGGTCGGGTACCTCGTTGTCCTAGATGCCTCCCTTTTTAACTACCAGAAATGTTTATCTTTGAAGGTTTAATATATCTTTATTTGTTTGATTGTTATTTTAATGAATTGTGTGAAATTAAATGGCTAATTGAATATTTGTCAAAAAATTGCTAAAATTTCTCATTTCATATTGGAGCAAATAGAATCAGCCTGTTTTTTATATGAAATTTAGCATATAAAATCAGCTTATTTCAATTCAAGGAATTTCTGTAGTATGTAAAATGTATAAATTATGTATTTAGTGTATAATCTATCTCAGGCAGGCATAGTCATTCGAGGGATGTCGAAAAGACTTGGCATGTTGAAAAGGGGTCGAGAGTTTGATAAATTTATGTTTGAAAAGCAAATTGAATCGACGTCGGAAGACAATGTGCATCAATTTGCATTTTTTGACGTAAATTTCTAAAAACTCAACATCTTTCAACGTTCCAACATCAATTGACGCGGGGATATGAAAAACACTCCATCGGCCTATGACAGAAAATACAGATGGATGCCGGAATCTCTGTGACCTTTAGTGTAAACGTTAAACTAGCACCATCCTATAAAAAACATAATTTTCTGAGAGGAAATTTCATAAGAATCCAAAAATGGAAATTAGTGATTTAGTCAAGGTCAGTGGGTAGCCGGAAAGAATAGTATTGTGCCACCACCCTATGAATTTGGCAGCATAACGGAAATAAACTGCATGTTGAAGATGTGGTGGCAGAAGCTGAATTCAGGGGGGGGCAAAGATGGAAGAGTGCACCTATGAAAATCTTTTGAGGGGAAATCGGGAAACGTAAAATCTCGGATATTCATGTTAAATCAGCCCTTTTTTGGACTCTTTTGCTCTGCGACTGGTTATTTTTGCCTGTGATCGGGCCTGTGACCGGGCGGCTACGCAACCCGTCAGGGTATAATGTACACTATCAACTCAACCCTAAATATTTTTTTGTAATTTCTTTCGGCTGTGTTACCTTATATTATCTTGGATTTATTGTTAGATTTGACTTTGTGAATTTTCCCTTCAGAAAATGTGTACTTCAATAAATAATAATTTTCAAATACAGAATCTGTAAAAAAAGTCATGCCTTAGTGCTTGTAACCACTTGCAGGTATTATAGCACATTTACCATACCAGTAACAAAAAATACAAAAATATGATTTTTTATGATTTTGTTGTTCAGGTTTTGGATCAGCAAATTGCTGCTATCCCTGATAAGTGACAGTACATTGGTGTGTTTTCCCTTTCAGGTAAAGCCTCAACCGAACACAGTGTTTGTCTATGTCAATCATCTTAGCATTATAATTTACATGATATAGGGATGCCCAAAATTATTTTATTATAGCATATTGTCCAATGTTAGATACACTTAGATTCCAGTTTCTACTAAAAATCAGTGAAACATGTGTATTTCCATCCAAAAAGAATGAACCATTGTTTCGCGCCTTATTACATGACAAAGCCAACCTGTGGCTCACAAAAAATTCCTTTTTAAATCAACCTGCATGATTTAAAAGGGGGATCATGAGATTTTGAATATAATTTTTGTTGTAGTAATTAAAAATAGTCTCTAAAGCCATAAAGTGCTTAATTCCACAGTTAGTAGAGATGAATCAGATTTTCGTTTTCATTCAGTAGACATTAAATACAATAAAATGAAAAACCTTAAAAAAAAAAAAAAAAAAATCCGGATCCAGAACTTATAACAAAGTTGTGATTTTCTAGATGAAGGAATTCGATTTGAGTTAGTTATTCACACAGTGATTATTATATGGACAAGCATATATAACATGCAAAAAACACGTTATTTTGGAAAAATTGATGGCACCCTCATTGGGAAATCTCTGGAGTGGGCCGTTTAATGTGATCTCATTTTGATGCATCATTCTCTCAGAGTCTTTCGATGGCTTGCTTACGATAAACAACGCCTGGCCATTCAATCTATAGGAGAGATCTATAATCCAGGGGCGGCGCCAGGGGGGGAGGTGGTGGGCAGCCACCCCCCCCCCGAGAGTTTCAAAATTTAGGAAAAACAGGGAGTTAGCAATAAATTGCACAAAAAATGAGGGTGGTTTTTTTAACCAAAATGAGCTCATTTTGTACTGTTTCGCATCCCATGAGTTTCACCCCTCCTATGATTTTAACCTGGTGCCGCCCCTGCTATAGTAATCTTAGATGCGGGACCTAGGTGGTCCTAATCGAAGTCCAAGTCTGCATTTAAGTCAAGAAAGTAAAATGGTACCCTGATCCTCCATGCCCGTTTTCAGACCATTTTGAAAGGATTTACCCATTGATTAGTATTTGTCAAAGTGATCTCAATTCTTCGCGGGGCTTGTATGTGATAGTTATAGGTTGCATCATGTTATCCTGGACATGGCATTCTTGCTTTCTTCCATTTTCCCAATGATGTGTTGCCTTTACATCAGCACCACCACATGTAGCACTGTGCCCAAGGCTATCTGCAGTATAACAATACCAGCCTCTTGTTCGGTTCAGTAAGAATTAAAGTTAACAATTGTTCAGGGATATTATTTGCGTTTGTTGTGGCTGCATGCTTGTTCTTGACTGATTGAGTTCTGTTACAGTGTGGTGGCGTAGACTCTGCATTCTTGCATGTGCATCTACACAAACTTGACAAAGATCACACCCACAGCTATACAGTATCTGACAGTTGGTACCATCACTGCCATTACACTTCAAGTTATAGATAAACATGTCACAAACATGTCCTGAAAATCCTGTAACTTCTCCACATTAAAGTTAGTAGGAAGGCTGCTAACATTTCCAGGTTTTGGGCAAAAGAAACTGGTTGGGAACATGTTGGACATTTAAACTGTGATCTGCCCCTGGCATGCTTATGAAGACAAGTTACACAGAATGAATGGGGACACGGCAATCCTTTAGGCAGGGGCTGGTACTTGTCATATGGCTCAAAACACAAAAGACAGGTTAGAAAAAAACAAACCTCCGTCTGAAATTAGCCCTCTCTGATGATGGAAACATTGACGCAGCCATTTCTTCACACCAGCTCTAGTTGACTAGTGTGTATTGATGGAAGTTAGACTAAATTCGGAAGTGGTGTGCAAAAATTGGCACATATTAATGTTAACATTGTTTGGCATATAACACTTACTCATGTGAATGGCTATAGGCTGTTCTTCAGTAGGGCAAGTATTTTATTGGAGAGTTATGATCACCAAGGCAGGCCTCCGAGGATACTTCTAAAATTCCAAAAAGCCCCCTCAAGTCCACTACAAATGTCTAAAAATGGCCAAATATTATTTGCGAGAGCAGAGTTAGTAAAAAAAAACTGATGGTTTTGCTATGCTTGTCAAAAAAGTTACAATGTTAAACCAGGGTTACCATTGATAGTATTATCAAATGTTTGAAAGATAAGCCAGGATGTGCAGTTGTCGATGCGGGGGCTTTATATGATAGTATAGGTTGCATCATTGATATTCCTGAACCTGGCATCTCGCTTTTCTTCCATTACCCCAATGTTGTTGTGCCCCTACATCTGCCCCCATATGTACTGTGCCTTGGATATCTGCAGTTTCAAACAGCTGTGTGGAAATCCTTTTCCCTGTGCATAAAGGTCTAAAGTAAATTTACAGGGCTGATATCTTGCTCTTGGTGTGATGACTGATGCTTTGTTCTTGACTGTTGATTGATGTTCTGTTACAGTGTGGTGGCGCCGAGATCTATGCATTCTGGCATGTGCATCTACACAAAACTTGACAAAGATCACACCCACAGCCTCTGTACAGTATTTAACAGTTTGGTTACCATCACTACAACTACCACATTCAAGTTTAGGAACACACATGGCCACAAACATGTCCTGATAATCCTTGTAAAACCTCTCCACATTAAAGGTAGCTAGGAAGTGTCTCAACATTTCCAGGTGTTGGCACAGAAGAACTTGTTTCAACATGTTGGACATTTAAACTGTGATCTGCCAACTGGCGCTTATGAAGACAAGTACACAGAAAGAGTGGAGGACAAGGCCAAGGTTTTTTAGGAAGGTGGATGGCCCTTTCATAACCCCTCAAAACACAAAGGGGACAGGTTAGAAACTCTGCCTTGAAATTAGCCCTTCTTTGCGATGGAAACATTGAGCAGCCATTATTACCCAGCTCTAGTGACTAGTGTGTATTTGATGTGAACGGGGGTTTGACTAATAGGAATGTGTGCAAATTGCGACATTAAAATGACATTGTGACATTTGACCCCAGACTCATGTGAAGGTCATATGGCCATCTTCAGTAGGGCAAGTATTTTATTGGGAGAAGTTATATTGACATATTATATGTAACACCCACCCAGGCCAAACCAGGGGGCAGGATTCCCCCAAATTCCAAGAAGCCCCAAGGTCCCTAAAAAACTAAAAGTTTTAGGGGTGACTCTTTTGGTAAAAAAGTTCGGTTTAAAAAAAGTTCATTTGCCGAATCCTCCCTTGGGGAGGGGTGAGGGGGGTGATTGCAGAAAGGTAAGGGTATGAACAAATTGCCTTCCCCTAAAATAATTCTAGTTAACAGGTTTATCACCAAGACAAGTGAATTAGACATATTTGAGTGCCATGTCCATATAACAAGTCCATAGGGATCAAACCCATTGTGACCCCAGGGGTTTAGTCAGGGAATTATTAACCATGATGCACCTGCATTGCATGTCCAAGCTACTTTTTTGTTTCATCAGGGATGTTAAAACTTCGGAAAATTTGGCCATAATAAAAAAAATCTGGAAAGTAAAAATGTTTTTTACATAATGAATTTGGTAATGTTCTTTTCAATTTTTTACTGACTTGGTTTGGCAGGAGGAGGAGAAAAACACACAGTTATATGGTCCACAAACCCAACCACAAAAGAGAAGTACTTGAACATACATAATAATACAACGAGGAGGAGTGTGAAAATTATTCATTATTTACAAGAGAACAATATGATCAGTACCATATTGTGGAATCAGATGTGACTGTATGAGAAGGCAAATATCAACCACAAGACCAGGCCAAAGAGTAATTATGAGGGCATTCATCCAAAACCAAACATTACATAGTACATGGTTACCGTGATAAGGCAAGCAAAATTGAGGTTGGATCAAGAAGACCCACCATATTAAGATACCCACATTTGGTAGGTGGGTTATACCCCTTAAACTCCTTCAAGAGCCTTTTTGGACAATCCCATATATAAGAAGGTTAGCATTATGTGTGCAAGCGTTTGGCCGCTTGGAGCAGGGGGATCAATTTTCAGGAAATTATGATATATGCCCACTACTCCCTGTTTCATAAGGATGGCAGAAAGCATGCCCGAGCCATGATAAAAATATTGTCATATAGAGGGGTTGATAAGTTCGAAGCCTACGGTAGATAGAGATATCTACAAAGTTCAAATTAAGACCGTCTTCAGGTCATTCTTCAAATGAAAAATTCCAGAAGTTTCATGTGTATATCTGTCTATTTTTTTTAACTTGAGGTAGGTAAATCAAACATGGAGTTTTGCCGGACCTATTGAAGCAATTACGCGAGAAAATTAAAAAGTTGAGGAGTTCCTTTTCAGCTTTGGGAAGAGGATAATAGTCGACGGTGCCCAAATCGAGTGAATTAGGTGGAGTTCTACCAGATTGAAGTCACACTGATGGATTGCAAGTCATGGTACATAGACTTATGCGACTGCGGCATTGGTATGATGGAAGAGCACCCCCACGATGTCCGCTTCCTCTCCTCAACTTTAATTTTCTGCATATTGCTTCAATAAGTTAATACCCGCAAGTTAAAAAAATAGAACAAGTACACATGAAACTCCGGGAATTTTAATGTGAAGAATGAAACTGTAGACGGTGTTGTGTAAATTTGAAATTGTAGCATTATCTTCTTTCTAACCCTCAGGCTTAGAACTTATCAATCACCCGCGTATGTTGTGTCAGGAGTTTTGACTTTGTAGACTGACCACTCTGCCAACTGGTTGAATCCTTTCAATAATTACGTGATAGGCAAGATTAGCACTTTTCATGCAACCATCTACTAGCAGCTGCAGCCAAGATGATGTTCACCATGTAGCGCCAACATGTCGCTGTCCATCATGCAACAAAGCAAATACAAAAATTTTAAACAAGGCTTCTCGAACCACAAGTCTCGCCTGCTTGCGCGCTTAAGTGTAAGACAAAAAGCAGCACACCAGAGTTCAACAGTGCGATGTCCAGGGTGTCCCCAAAAAAGTTGTGCCACTCCAGATAAACTCCATTTCTTAACTAGTTTTACTTCCCACTATTCATTGGAAACCCCCTAGGGGGTACAAAACATTTTCCATTGTGGAGATATTCATATTGCAAAGTTGAACCCCGCCCCCCCCCCCCCCCCCCCCCCCCCCCCCCCCCCCCCCCCCCCACGAGGCATAAATCAGAGTCATTTGACCCCACCCCAGGGGCACACATTTCATGGTGAAAAGATATTAATTCATGAAAGTCCGCAATTCAAGGGCTATAAACTAAGATGTAGGAGTAGCACCCCGGGTTTGCGTTTTGATGTATCATACCGCTCACTCTTCATTTGACACCACCCAGGGGTCACAAACATTTTTCGCTTGTGGAGATAAATCTTGAACAGTCACCCCACATGTTGAGCACAGTAAGAAGATGTTTAGGAGTAGCACCCCCGGGTTTGCATTTATCGTATTCTATAAGTCTCACTCTCTACATTTTGATACCACCATAGAGTACAACAATCTTTCCGTTTGGGAAGATATTAATATTGAAATGTCCCAAATAATTAATAACCAAGAGATGGTTCGGAGTGAGTAGCACCCCCGGGTTGGCCTTTATAGTATTCTTTATTTCCTGCCTATTTCATTTGAAACCACCCCCAGGGCCACACCATTTTCCCTGTTAGAATATTAATCATGAAAATCATGCACACACTCCCTTAAAATTCCCTAAATTTAGTAAAAATATGAAATTTATTCAATTTGGAACACTATTTTTGAAAATTCAGTGACCACATTTGAATTTGAGTCGCCTACGGGCGTGCCAGAAAGTGATAATGAAATACACAAATTTTGTGTATTTTCACATTTTCCAAGATATCTAAACAGGCTGGCAACCCAAAGACTGACCAGAAGTAGAAAAACCCATTTCAATGAAAACACATGGGCGACTGCACTGATCTAGCTATAGTGATGTTAATACCTTGGTCTGTGGTGGTATCCCCCCCCCTTTTGAATAAGTATTCTGGTTGTGTACAACATGTTTTTGTACACCACCAAATCACACACATCCATTATACGCCAAAATATAAAACATGCTGACCTATTTTATTGTAAGGTAAACCAACTCCTGAATCAAATTCTTTTTGAAGGTGTAGTATTCACACGTACCATTGACAACCTGAGAAATTTGGTTGAAATGGACCAAGCATTTAGCATCTAGTGCAATTTAAAATAATCCAAAGAATGCCCCTTTAAGTGGCCCAACATGCATTTTGACCACAATTATTATTCTTACACAAAAGATGTTACCTTATAGTAGTCTCATGTATTGTAGCGAAGGAATTTTGCAAATCCAATGTACCATTTTATGCGATACAGCAATACGCATATTTAATTAGATCAATGGCATCCAAACAATGCCCCTTAATTGATCCACTTGCACTTGACCGCAATTGTTTATTCATACAAAAGATGTACGGCATAGAAGTTTAATGTAGCGAAGGAATTTGGCATATCCAATTACCCATTCAGTTGATACAGCATTATGCATAGTTAATGAGATCAATTGTATCAAAAAATTGCCCCTTTAATCAGCCCACAATGCAAATTTGACCAATTATGATTCACCAAAAGTGCATGGCATAGTATTCTTTCATGCAGCGAAGGACTTTGGCCTACTCCGATTGTACGGTTTCAGAGATCAGTAATTACGCTATTTAATTAGCTCAGTTTGCAGACCTAAGCCGCTTGTATCAAACACGCTCAAATTGGAAAAAGATGCGCACCAGATAGGCTTTCATGCAGTGAAGAGGAATTTCCCCGTATCTAATGTACCGTTACAAATTTATAGCAATTACGCTGTGTTTTGCATAGTAATCTAGCTCATTTGCTACTTACTTTGCCGCGAAATACGCCCGAAATCTAATCAGTTCGAGAACAGAACTCTCCGCTCCGCTCCCTTCCACCAAGTGTACATCATCAGACGCCTTACGGAACTCCAGAAAACTTGTACACAAGCCTTGCGGGAAAAAATTTTCGTTTAATTAGCAAATGAGATACTAATTAGCAGATTTACGCCCAAAATCTACTCAGGCTCGAGAACTCGTGGACCCGCTTCGCTTCCACCTAGTTACATCATCATAGCCATCACGGAACTCAGATAAATCGTACACAATCCCGTGAACACCGACGTCAGGCAGACAGACCAAATGACGACAGACAGACAGACAGACAGAAAGTACGGACCAGACAGACAGACCGACAGGAAAAGTGTATACTAAGTCTCTGCCGAACAAAGTTCAGGGCGAGACACAAAAAAGTTACATGTTCCATTTCATATACAAAAGCTTTTACATTTAAAATCTAAATCATTTAAAAAAATTGGCCAAAGTATAGGCCCAGTGTGGGGGGGGGCACTTGTATTCCAAGGTGGTGTATTATGCTGTGTATGGCCTTCCAAAAACCATAAGCGCGTATTTCACTACGCAAGAAAAAACCCAATCACATATTTCGGTTGATTTGCTACCCTAAAAAATAGTATTTGTGCTGGATTTTGCTATGTGAACAAGTGCTATGGTCGTCTGATTTAGAGTAACGAGGAGATCACGGTAGTAGTATTGCATGTTATATGTTAAGGAAAATATTACTCTTTTTAGACAAATATTTTGATATCCAGGATGAGTTGATCGTAGAGGCATTTTTGTTGAAATCCAATTTGCCCTACACCAAGCCGAGGGGTTTTAGGACAGGATTAGGAGATCTTGGAATGGATGAGATGCAATTTGGGTTTATTGGCCATGGGATCAAAGGAAAAATTGTTCAGTTTGATTACATACTTCGCCGAAGTAAACCATTTTCCCACTATAAATAATAATAAATATTATAATTACCATTTATTGGGTATGGCAATTGTAAAGGTTGCACATTTTCATGAAAATGAATAAGGTGCCATCTCAGTTTCTTTTCTGAATGTCGGTCATCGGGGGACGTGCACTGTGCTGCATTGACTCGGGCAGGTAGTGGCATTAGTAAATCCACCTGGTATTCAGCGGACAACGCTTCAGATTCCCCTTTGTTTATTTGGAACTGCAGAGCCATTGTTATACTGTCACTGCAGTTGAAAAGATGTCAGGCGTTAAGACTTGTTATCCCCGCCCGTTTAGGGTAGACGTTTCACATAGAGGTCCCAAGTGAGGTGTTGCCATTGATTCCGTCATGCTCTGTATGATGTTGTTCAGTAGCACAGGACGGAATCAATGGCAGTGCCTCATGTGTATGCTTGGGACTTCTATATGAGCTTATATGAAGCGTCTACCCAGTTTGGATTGAGCTGGCCTCGTTCGCGATTAAAATAGACTTTGGGGTTCTACTGTGAGTTCAATCATTTTGACTGTAGGCTATATTTCATCATTTATTGAAAAAGGAAACTAATGTGAATAAAACTCATGATGGATATGTTGCTTGGTAGGCTGTGGCCTAGCGTCTTTGTTGGACCTCATTTCTATTCAATTTACCACCATGTTTTTAGAAAAATACAAAGAAGGGGGTCTAGCGACCCATACTAACACAACGAATAGAAATGGGGTTTTGAATAGAAATGGGGTTACGCGGCAAGTTAAGTTTTGTTTATGCACAAAGATGTTGGGTCGCAGTCTGCCAAGCGGCTTTCTTTCATGATTTTTTGTTCATCTTTGTTTCCTTTTCGGGAAAAGTGATGGAATATACCGTCAAGGTTAGTTGAACGCGCGGTGGAAGCCTAATGTTTGTTTATTCGTGAAAGAGGACAAGTATCCTGTGCTTTGCGTCATGAAAAAAAAAGCTCAATCTTAATCTTTTCCGACTGCATGGTAATAACAGTGGCTCTGTACTTCCAGATTAAAAGTGATTTGAAGTGCTTTGTCCTCTGCATACCGAGCGGATTTACTGGATATCAACAGTGCTATTATTTGCTCTAGTCAATGCGGCATGATGTGCGTCCACTGGTGACTGGTATTTAGGAAGGGAGATTGTGATGACATTTTATTCATTTTCAAAAAAATGTGCAACTTTTTGCACTTGACATACCCCAGAGTATTGAAAGGTATAATTAGACAATATTAACTGCGCAGAAATCAGTTACTTCGCCGATATGCGTAACCAATGTCCTTATGCAAGCATATTTCTCTCTTGATCCCATGGAGTAATTTGATTGAAAGGGGTGACTCTTTCAAGTATCTTGGAATCAAGTTTAACAGTAATATGTCTTGGTCATCACATGTTGATTATTTTTCTGGTGATGTTTCAAAAAGAATTGGTGTTGTAAAACGTACTAAGCATTTTCTTTCTCATGCTCTTGTCATTCCAAACTTTGATTATGCCAGTAGCGTTTGGTTTAACTGTTCTGTAAGTGATTGATCTCAACTTCAAGTTCTACACAACAGATTAGCCAGAATGATTCTATCTGCTGATGGGTAATATACTTCTTGAATTAGCAAGACCTCATGAAATAAATTCAAAAGGATTAAATTAAAAAAAAAAAAAAAAAAAAAGTGCTATGGTTTAATTTTAAACCCCTAAAAAAGTAATTTGCATGACAGTTTAAAAATACACCCTAAACAAGTATTTTGACATCATTTTACTACCCTAAACGAGTACGCTTATAAAATGTGCCTTTAACCACTTTACCAGCTACAGGCCCTTATTGTAAAACCCGGACTAAAATATCCATGACCTTATTTTGATTGACATTAATTAGAGACAGACCATAATTCTGTTTCTACGCACATAGGCCTACCTCTAACAATCATTCTTAGTGTAGAATTAACACGGTTAAAATCACTCGGGGAATCTACTATGTGAAATCAGAAGAAAATCGGGAACAAAACCCACTATTTTCCATGATTTTAATGTAATTTTTTACAAGTACTCAAAATATCAAAAATATTGCAATATTATCGCCATCGCGGTTATCGCACACCCTTGTTTTGAAATGTTGACGATTTTGATACCCTAAACAACGCATGCGCGTACATCGCCTGATCTAAAAAAAACACCCTAATTACGCGTTTTTGTACATGAGCATGATATCCACCTTGGAATACAAGTGGCCCCCCGGGCAAGTAGGAAACATTTTTCTATATGAGCAGCAATGGCATACTGACTGGGAGAAAGATGCCCCCTTTGGCTCAAAAGTGGGACGATATGGACCAAAAAGATGCATTTTCATCCCACTTCTTCATGGAATTTCGACCAATTTCAGCCCAAATTTTTGGGAAAATTGAAGCAAATTCAGTAATTTTAATGCACTACACATGCATTTTGTTAAGTTCAGACTTAATTGGAGTAAATCATCAAGATGACTTAACCCCCCACCCCCACCCCAACGGGACGACTTGGGAAATTTGCCACCTCCGGATTGACTGCCTCAGCCACTGATCAGTAGTATTCTCCCTTCTCTTGAATCCTTCCTGCACTTACACAAAAAACATTTAGTGTGTATAAAAACTTAAAACAAACTTAAATGCTTAATCTGAAGATCTGAAGAGTGCATTTTGTGGACCTCGATGAAAGATGAAAAAATGTCTTCATACAAACAACTGTTAAGGGTCACATTTTCAAATTTAAACAAGCAAAAAACAAAGGAACAACATTTTGGAGATTTTTTTCCATAGCCCTTGCACATCCAATTTGCCAGGCTTTTTGTTGTCAAAAACTTTCCCTATCTACATGGCTATAACTCACTTTGGGTCAACTCAATGTTTTTATTGGTGTTTATTATAAACATCAACTTTAAGTGCAACTAACAGGAAATGTTACTTTCTCAAAAACAGATATTTCTTCTCAATAATTTCAACAAGCATTAGCTTTACCAACACATGTTTTATTATTTAAGTTATAATACTTAACAAAAAACATGGAAAATATTTATCAGTGAAAATTTCTAATGGAATTCATACAATATAGTTCAAAGCATACATTGGCTTTATTCCAATTACATTTTGTAACTTCCTAAAAATTAAATCTAATCCGGGGGGGGGGGGGGGGAGACAGGCGGACACATGCCCCCTGTCCCTGCTGGCTATGCCTGTGATGGGTACATGGGTACCAGGCCTATCGGTGATGAAAATCTGGAAAAATACAAATTCAAGGCGAGTGAATTGCACTAAATGGACACTGCAGTGGTGTAGTCAGGATTTTGGAGGGGGCATGGACTTGTGATTGCACTGACAACACAAGTAAATGTAACAACAAAAAAAATTGACCCACATTTTTTGATGCATGGAAAATCTGAAGAGCTGGGGTGTGGTGAGCATTAGCATGGCTAGCTACATTACTCGAACATCAGCCATTTATTCATCTATTGCTATACTTCATGCATGTACGTGCGCGCACACATATCAAGATATACCATAAGACAGTAATGTACCGATGGAAATTTCCGGGGGGGGGGGGGGAGACAGGCGGACACATGCCCCCTGTCCCTGCTGGCTATGCCTGTGATGGGTACATGGGTACCAGGCCTAGCATGGTTACCATGGCCACACGTGGGAACTTTAATACAAATTTTAAAACTTCTAA
>JAMKCH010030995.1:0-17183 GCA_023653785.1 Ophioderma brevispina | reverse complement strand
TACCCCAAGATACACTTCAGGGCGGATCCACTGACCTCTCACATGGATAGCGGGTGGGCGCACCGTTGAATAGTCGTCGATTAAAACCACAGGAAGTTGCATTTGCTCTCCACATATGGCTTCACTTTTTTTTCAAATGAAGGTGTATACCTTATTTCCCGCCATATAGCGAAGGGGCAAAAAGCACTCCAGTTGTTTCAATCGGCGACTCAGACCCGCTATCCATGCGTAGAGGTCAGTGGGCGGATCCAGTGATTCTTCAACAGAGGGGGCGCCTAAAATTTCCGGTTGTTGCGCTAGCGGGTAGACCCGTATTTTTTTCAGTAGGTCATTCTTCGGAGATGTACATGGCGTCCTGGCGCCCATGCACGTAAAAACGGCCATTTTAGTAGATCTTACAGGCGCCCGCCGCCGAGCGCCCACTGTGCGGGCCTGGCGCCCTTGTGCTCTGCAAAAATATCGATCAATAGGGAAAAAAAGTGATTATGCAATTTCGTCGCACAGTATTATGTACAGGGTTATCTAGTGGCGCGTTGTGACTTCAAAGGATTCTATTGTCGTGCCACGTGGAGCCAAATTTGTGCACGCGGACATCGCGGCACATGACGAGACAGGCAGTTCAAATACCCATGCAAATGACCAAGAATAAATTTGTCATTTGGAGATTCAATAACGCCGGTACTGTACACGGGTTAGTACAGGATGCAGACCATGAGACCTTGTTATATATGAAAGGGGCAAAACTGTTTAATGCAAGACCAACGTAAGTGCCACTTACGGTGGTCTGTAATGAAAAGGGGCCAAAACTGTTTAATGCAAACAAAGAAGTGCGACCACTTAATTGGTCTTGCAATGAAAAGGTGCAAATGTTAGATGCAAGACCAACGTAAGTTAGTCGTGCACTGAAAAGGGGCAAATTATGTTAATGCAAGATACAACGTAGTGCCACTTAAGTGTCTTGCACTGAAAAAACGGACCCAACAGTTAGAGCTTTAGTTATTTTGTCAAAAAAGCGTTAAAATTTCGGTAAAAAGCCCATATTGCCCAAATATTCGCCCCTTTGTTTGACGGAGGGCGGTATTTGGGGAGCAAGGACTCATTGAAAAAAAAATTCACCCCTCCCCAAATCATCCTGGGGTACCAGCCTGTGTATCACCTTTAAATACCTTCAAAGTATCGAAAGCCATCTTGGATTCATACGGAAGGAATTTATTATCACATTTAACATATTTCTTACGGTTTTCATTAATGCGTGAACGTCAACAGATTTGTTGATTTAAATATCTCGTAGCCTGCACACAATGACACTAAAAATATTCAGACGCATTTTGCGTCCTAATGTAAAGCTGCAGCAAGAAGAATGACTGTAATATCCCAATCATCAATTGATCCACCAATTATACAATTTATAATTAGGGATGATGCATGTACATACGGAAGCACTTAAGCCTACCAAACATAACACAGTGCTCAACTAATGATTTCTGCAAATGTTTAAAGAGACATGACGAATTCCAGAAAGAAGCGCCCCATTTTTGTGGAACCCCGGTTTTTTGCAGTATTTGGGAATGCTAATGTATTGATTCAAACCTGAAAGTGAATTAGCCGAATAAGCCCGTCTTTATGTAATAAGATGATGATTTAGTACTTACTATGCTTGTTCAAATTTGGTTTTTTTGTAAGCCATTTCTACCATGGATATTAAGCTCGAAACCTTCAGTACCAAATGGCTAGACCCATCTTCAAAGCTCCTAGGATGTAGCTTAAAGAGGCACGTTATGGAGATTTCTAGGCTGGCAAGCTATCTCCCCATCCAGACTCGATTCGTATTTCGTCTTAAAAAATAGGGAAATATAGCTGGCTAGCGCCTAGTTAAGCTAAATGCCATTCTTTTTGTTGGCGACAACCTTAAATGGGCCTGGCTTGAAAATGTTAAAACACTGTACCTAAAATGCTAATTTAAGTGCTGTTTTCACAATGCCGATCAAGAAGTTTACTTCATCCTGGATCAATACGTTCAAAAAGGTCATGGTTAATATGGATCACACCAATTGTTACAATAGAGCTCAATGCAAATCATCTCTAATTAATTCCCTAAGTTCAAGAAATAGCCATCATAGGAGCCCTATTTATTGATAGTACGAATTCTTGGATTGTAACTGAAATTCCACAGCTCCGTACAAACACACTTGTTTGCGAACGCAAGAAAAAAAATCTTCGTTCTAATTTTTTAGTACAGCCTATGTTGCCGTAACCAGGATCAAGAAACATGATCATTATGTAGAAGTGCTATTTTACATCCGATTAGAAAGGAACTTTTAATTGAATATCCATCAATGTTTTACGGCAAAGCATATCGGTATATGCATGGAAAACTAGATCAGCTCTAAGAAATAACATTGACTAGTTTAAAATGTTTCTTTGGAAAGATTGTTTCACATTACTCGCGTGTTTAAAACCTTTTCCATTGATTTTGTTATTTATGTTAATTTTTTGTTTTATTCCTTTCCTGTTTTATGTTTTGGTTTTGTTTTTCTTGTTGTATGGATGCACCACCGGGTAGGTGTGACTGCCACTGTTATGAAAGTGTTTTCCAATAAATAAATAAATATATTCTGTCGTGCACGACAGAAAGTCAACACGATTTTCTATGGGGACGACTGTGATAGCAGGTAAGTTCAAAAAGGTTTGCGGTTTTTCTTTTGTAACATGTTTGTTCAATAAACCTCGAAAACGTTCTCGGTAGGTGGTCTCACCGATCCATTAAACTTGAGAGAACTGTTTTATCCTAAAAAAATCTCCGTCCTTCCTTTTTTTAACCCTCGTCCTTACCAAGCCTGTTTGAACACGTTTACCAAGGGGGGGGGTTGGTTACCACCGCCCCTCGAAAATTTGTTATAGAGCACCCGATGCTTTATGATTTTTGATACCAGTTGATAGGTATGGTCCTCCTCTTTCCATGGATACCCCAAAATAAGTACCAACATACCTATTTAGGCTCAGCCATGACGCATCAGTCCGCGAGTGGCAAAATTGGCATTATTCCACAGAAATAGGCGAAAATCAATTTGCGCTAAACTCGTAGGAATATCGGATTTTCATCTGTTTGTCAGCTCTAATGATGGCAATTGGCTAGTTTACTATAAACACAGAGTTTTTTATAGCCATAATTGGCATAGTATTTTTCAAAATGCCCATACTATCCTTGGTTTGTGGCACCACCCCCCCCCCTACCTTTCGACTTGCCGGCATACCCTAACCCCGGAAGGTGCTACTTTCCTTTTTTTCGCTAAAATACCGGAAAGGATGAAAAACCGATTACCTAGAAGCTTTTCGCGAAAGTTTTGAGGGCATTTTTAGCGCACCGGAGCGAAAGTTCACTAGGAAAATAATGAGCCCAATAATATGTCATATACCGTATTATTTAAACGCTCCTGTCATGAAAAAAGCTATGTAGATTTCCTGACGTTTTAACTGACTCAAAAATGATAGTTAATGTCATTTTAGCAGATAACGGAATATTGTCGACCAGATTAAATTTAGTGCAACACGATGATCATTTGCGCAGCTGAAATAATTGATAAAATTATTTTAAACAAGCATCGGCACGGCAGTTGGTTTGAAATTTATTGTTTTTCAGTGGAGATATGAAGCATAGGTTGTATAGTCCTTGGGCAAGATAGGTTGGTCGGTGATCATCAGGAGGGGCAACAGCGAGTGTGCTTCAATTTTCAGAAAATCATCTATAAATATTTTGATGATAGACATTCCAAGTAGTACTTACCTGCGAATTTGCATACACAAATGGCCGCCATTGAAATTGCTCCATACTAGTTTTAAGCATATTTTGTCTTTAGAAGGAATTCTTTTAGTGGATAAATGCTAACATGAGGTGTTTTGACAATGGAACAACCACCTAACAATCATACATTTAATTAAAACCGAATCTCATAAATCCAAAATGTGTCGCCATTTTAAATAATTTTGAGCATATTTGATTTAACATGTTCAAGGTATGGACATGGATGAAGCACGTCACTTGTAAAGTTTTGCAATTACCTCGTGTACTCATATAACTATTAACATGTCTTTATACAAGACTTGAAAGGTGACAACCTAACCGCTAATTTGCATAACAAAATGGCCGCCATTTTGCGTAATTTTAGCATAATTTTGACTTTAACATCATTGGTCAGGTAGCAATGGATGAATCTTACAATTACACTATTACAACTAGTAAATTATAATCATGTGTGTAATGCAATACTTTCAATGTGGCCAACTTGAGCATGCTAATTTTGCAAAAACAAAATGACCGCCATTGGAATAGCGCCATAAGAGTTCGGCCATCTCCTACTCATGAAGAACTCATTTTAGGTACAAACTGCTAAAATGAGTGTGATAAACACAACCAAAATGATTCATGCCATCCATTTTACTAAATCTAATTTGCATATCCCAAAACGGTCCGCCTGTTGCCAAATAGCATTTCTGTACTTGCGTCGCTTTTTGAATCTCAAGACCGTAAGATATGGCAAACCATACCTTGTTTCAACCACATGACCAGAATTGAATAAGTTGGTGTAGTTTTCAAAAACAATTGACCGTTTATTACTGTTTGACTCCCCCCATCCCTGTACAAATGTACCCCTCCCCCATTTTTACATGGTTCACAGTTGATTTCTAGACATTTACACATTATTCTGTGACAATTTAGAAGTCTGCGTGTGCCCTAATTGGGCTGGAATTCATATGTCTCACAGCGAGTTATTTTCGTTCATTGGCTCATTCATGGGTTTCATTTTTTAAAGTGTGTTTCTTGGATGTATGGGGGGGGGTTAAGGATTATACAGGGGTCCAATATAAAGGGTCAAAAGGTGTTTTAAGTTTTACCATCATTTCATACACTTTCAAGGACAGAAAGGAAATAGTTTTGCCCTATGTGAAGGGTATAGTTCAGATTTAAAAGGCAAAAACAGGTTCAAGGTCACCTGGGTTAAAAATTAAGATTCACCCGAATTTTTTTTAGATTCAGTAGAATGGTGCCAAATTGTTCGTCTACTGTACAGAAGCCAAAAATATACATGGGTTTATTGACAATGATACTCATGATACCCAAACCATAAAAACCTCTCTCCTCCAAAGTACACGGATGTTGCTGTACGGTCATGATTCTCTTCCCGAACAAACAAAAGTTGTCTCGAATTTTATACACTATTATCTTAACCCCTCGTCCAAACCAGGGGGGGGGGGCATACTCCGGTTTTGGTTGGCAACTGGACCAATGCTTAGCAACTTTCCTTTATATCCTATTTAGGTTAGGAGGCCCGGATAGGGCCATTAAATGACCTACATGCTGCTGAACATACCAGCCATTAAGGGTCGGAAGAAACCACCAGGTCAACGGCCATTGTGTTCAGACGTTATATATCTTCTGCTTGTAGACTTACCTGATTGCAGGAAAGGCTTGGTGAGACAACCCGAGGATAAATCCGGAGTTGGGAGTCCCGTAGTCCGACTGACTGCTCTACTCAGCCCATTTTCGGCACTCCTGACGTCTGCTGGCCCAAAAAACTGTAATCGTTTCTCGACGGTCCTTTGGATTTGTCTTCAAGCGTGAGAGGTGGATTCTGTGGCATGGTCACTACGGATCTTCCATGCAAATTGGCCCTGGCTTTGCGCCCTGGAGGGGACAATCCAGCTTCGCTTCATTGCGTAGAACCAACACGGGAAGTAACAGTTACCACCGGGGTTTTAAGCTACTTTGCTTGATTGGCGTAGAGCATACGCCAGGGGCTACTTTCCGACGGGGGAGAGATCAATCGCATCTCACTGGACAGCTCGCCCCGCCTTAACTGGGCAGCCCTCATCATTGTGTGCTGTCCCGCCCCAGTTAGTCTTCCCTCATAGGGTCATGGGATATTGGAGACATTCATGAAAAACTGACTGCAACTACTGCACCTGGCAATCAAGATTAGAAATTCCACGAAGACAACTCCCCTCAATCTGGGATGTTTGATATGCGTACCATGACACCTGGTTTAAGTGACATCTCAAAGATATCAAATGATAATCCAAGACAGCCATCATAATAATGAGGCTCCTTAGGACTGTCAAGTCGACATACAGCCCCCTAAAGAAACACGTCACAGTAATTCGGGTACACTCAGGAAAGTACTACACATTCCGTTTGCAAGGGAAAACCAGCAGAAGAACCTCGTGAATTTGGGCGTTGGTTTTGCAGTTAGTACCTCCTTACTGAGTTCATTGGAGCCTGGTAACGGTGGATCAGACGGCCTTCTTCTGACACTGACACTTCTCTTTCGTCTTCACACCAGCGATGGCCCAGTCTCCCTCCTCAGGGTTTATGCTCCAACCCTGACTTCCACTTCTGAAGCCCAAGGATGAATTCTATACAACCTGAAGCTGTAATCAGGGTACCAATTGATGAACCCTCCTTCTCCCGGGTGATTTTCAATGCGAAGAGTGTGTTCTGACCACGAGTCCTGGCATCTTGCCTTGGACACTTTGGTGTCGGTAAGACCAATGAACAATGGACCGTCTTCTTGAACGGTGCTCCTACTATAATCTTGTGTGTGACCAACACCTTTTTTCAAGACCAAACGCCAGCACAAAGTATCCTGTCCTTGGCGTCACCCCACGCTCCAAGCACTGCCATCAACTTGACCTGATCATCACAAGGCGATCTTCCATCAATGCCATCAACCTCACTAGGTCTTACCATAGTGCAGACTGTGGAATTCCCAGATCATGGCTTGGTCTGCTGTCAAGATTCGACTGCAACCAAAGAGGATGCAAGCCGCTCTAAACAATCTGGTACAACCACGCATCAGTACCATCACGATGCAGCAAGCTGACAGAGTTGAGCAATTTGCTTTTTCCATCAATGCATCCATGGGTTTGGCTGGTCCATCAGGTGTACTGCAACAGAAAATGGACTCAATCTTCTTGAACAATTCAGAGCTCAGCATCTCTTTATCTTTGAGGGAAACTCCAAGCAGAACAACGATTTGTTTGAGGCCAGCGGCTTACTAACTCCAGTCATTGAGGCCAAAAGAGCAGCGTTTCAGGGAGTATAAGAGTTCACCCTCCACACACAACCTGAAAGTGCTTCAAGCAGCTTAAGTGAAAGGTTCCCGCGGAAGGCAAGCAGTGTGCCAAGAATATTGCTGGAGCTGAGCGGAAGAAAACAAACTGCTCTGCAACGGGCAAACATCAAGCTATTTCGATGGAATAAAGAAGGCTGTCGGGCCATCTCATTGGTCAAAACAGGCGCCCCTCAAGTCATCCAGTGTTGAAGGTCATCACAGACAAGAAGTAAGCAGATGGAGCGCTGGTTGGAACACTTTTTGAGCTCTACTCTATACCGAAAAGGATTCATCACCTCACCCTTGACAAGATCAAGAGTCTTCCTACCATTGCTGCCCTAGATCCCTGTACCTACATGGATGAGACTGACATGCCATCAACATTCTATCATCCGAAGCCCCGAGATGATGGAATACCACCAGACTCTTTGATCAAATGCTGTAAACGCTCTCCTCTCTCACCCCTACATGAATTCTTGTCATGCTTGGAGGAATGACTGTACACATGAAATGCGCGACGCAAAGATCATCACCCTCTACAAGAACAAAGGTGAAAAGAAGTGATTGCCACAATTACAACGGGGATTTCCCTCCTTAGTATATTGTTCGCAAGTTTTTTGCCCGTGTTGCGTTGATTCGTCTTCAAGTCCTGGCTGAAAGGGTGGATCCTGAGTCTCAGTGCGGATTTCGTGCTGGCAAATCTACGATCTATATGATCTTCTCCATACTCCAACTACAGGAGAAGTGGCAGAGAACAACAAAGAAGCCACTCTACATTGCTTCCATAGACCTGACCAAAGCTTTGACCTGGTTTAGCAAGAATGGACTGTTCCAAATCCTCCAGAAGATGGGCTGTCCACCAGCTTCTGAGCATCATCATATCTTTCCACACCGACATGAAAGCACGGTACAGTTTGAGGCAGCCTATCCGAGCGTTTGCATTCTCATTGGTGTTAAGCAAAGATGTGTTTTGGCCCCAACGCTCTTTGGGATATTCTTCTCAGTACTTCTGAAGCAGCATTCGGTACAGCCACATAAGGCATCTACATGCACACCAGGTCTGAAGGTCGGCTCCTTTCAATCCTGCAACCCCTTAGAGCTAAACAATGTTCATCAGATAGTGATTCGTGACATGTGGTTCGCTTATGATTCTGCCATTACTTCACATTTCCAAAGCAGAACTTCAGCTGTCTCGAATCGCTTCTTCTCACAGGCATGTAAGACTTCGGACTTGTCATCAGTTTTGAAGAGACTAAGTCCTTGCCCAAGATGCTCAAGAACCAACCTGTCATCACAATCGACAATTACACACGTGAGGGTGTTCAGCGACTCACCTACCTAGGGTCACCATCATGACAGTCTGTCTCTCGATGCAGAAATCGGCAAACGCAATGGTAGTTCAGCTACTCTTTTCCCTGCTTACAACCGTGTGTGGTAAATCCGAAGCTGCCCATTAAGACAAAGGCAGCATTTTACAACGCGCCTGCTCATCACAACCTTACTGTAATGGTAGTGAGACATGGACTACATACTCTAGGCATTAGAAGAAACTAAAGCTTCCATCTGCGCTGTATTAGACGGCATTCCGGGTGTCACCTGGAAGGACATGGGGCCAAATTCAGAGATCTCCTGACTCGAATTGGACTCCCACCATCTATACATTTAGACAACGCAGCTCCGATGGCTGGGCTGTCGTCGATGGAGGATGGCCGTCTACCGAAAGGTATCATGTATGGTGAGCTTACATCTGGCAAGAGGAACGTTGGTCGACCCATGCTCCGCTACAGGATATTTTAAGCGGATATGTTTTACCCTGACATCGACTGGTGCTGGGAGAAACTTGCTGACAATCGTCACCTTGGGCGGAGAACAGTGAAGCCACACCTTGAGCTGAAGAACAACAGATCATCAGCCAGTTTGAGAATCATCTGAGCTAAAAGAAAGCTGCAGATCCTTGGATAGTCAAGCTGTGACATCCCATATACGCACCTGTGGCAGAGACGGCCACTCTAGGATTGGCCTCTTTAGCCACCACTTCGCTTTTCACCTAACCTTTGACTTAATGTGGGCTCTTTATCCATAGTCGCTTGTGACTGACGGAGGCCATGATGATTGTATAACATGCTTAGACAAAATGAGTAGACGAAATTGTATTAGAAACGGTATGACATTAGTCGAATGGGTTTTAGACAATCTGGTTATTCGACTCCAAATGGGCAGTAGACGAATGGCATTAGACGAATTGTCTAGCAATCTGGTGATTAGACCAACATGGCAGTAGGCAAATGTCGAAGTGTAAGACGAAATGGTTTTAAGCAATCTGGTGGATTTTATCAAGTGGGCATTAGATGAAATGGCATTAGCCGATGTGGTGATTAGATGAATGGTATTTTATTCCAAGCGGTTTATTAAAATAAGAATTAGAGATGTGGGTAATTAGACTATGTGGTTTAACCAATGGAATTAGTACTATCTGGATATTATAAACTAAATGGCAATTCCCCTCTAAAACAGGCACCCGGGCTACAACAGGTTGTCCTCGATAATGCTATTGTGTTCGGTAAGACCAAGATGTCCGCCGGGTTCTTCATTCATTTTAATACAACAATTACTACTGTTGTGTAGCCTATCCATTGTACAGTATCAGTGGGCTCACATCAAAACAATATCGGAAGTAATGCCACTGGGCTTCCTACTGTTAAAGCAAATCGAAATGAAGGATAAAATGGCAACTATAAATAACTGAACAATATTCATTAAAATAATATTGTTCATTCACTTATGTTTTATTGCAAATGTTCCAACAAATTTTCATTTTTACATACTTATGAATAACCCTTTAAATAAGCTAACATTCATAATTAAGATATATCAATTATTGATGACAGCGCCAACAGCTAAGCGTTCAGTGAAATAAGGTAAACATTTCTCCTGTAATTTTCACACAATGTAACATCCAGAAGGAGTTTTGAGTCAATCCCCAATGCATCCAGTTTGTGTGGGGGGGGGGGGGGGAAAATTTCAACTCAACATGGTCAATAATGATCACATAAAAAAATTCCACTCTTGAACACATAAAAAGCCGACTTTAATGCTCATTTTAGCCCACACAGCGTTAGTACTTAGGGAATATTTTGCATGATTATGAAAATGTCTTGTGGTTCTTAAACTTTGGAACATTTTTATCCTAGACTGAATGAGTATTTAAGAAAGTACGGCATACACATGCTATGCATCATGGGATTGATTCAAAACACCCTCTGGTAACCATCCAACAGTTTCAAATAAGCGTTGTTTTGTCCTCCAGATCAACCAAGCATGAGGAAAATACAATACGCACCCGTGTGAAAGCAGATAATAGTCCTCCGATAGCCATAGTCCAGGTGTCCATAACAACGGAATAAGCGTGAAATATAGTATATTCAACCCATCGTGTCACCGAGGAAAAGTTTTAGACAACGTCGATTTAGTGGGAGAGGAGGCAGAATAGGTGGCCCGATTCATCACCTTTTTCATGAACGAACTAAGCTTAGATAATCTGGCCTTTCATGTTTACTAGAGAGTGCAAGAAAGTTTTTATTTCCTTTGTATCCAAAACAGACGGGCGCTCAAAATACGCTGATTGAAAGCAAATTACGATTATCAGAATGTTTTGTAAACTATAATGCCGTTTACGTTCCTAGCATGATTCCTTAAGTACAGAATTGGATTTTTTTCTCCCAGCTATCGGACAACAGGTTTCAATGGATTTAGTGTGGAATTTTAATTTAACCATCCACTGCACTCCCCTCATCAATGCCAAATACCTCGGAAAAGTAACTAAGTTGACCGATGGTTGGATCACTATTGTTGCGTGAAATAGTCAACGTTGAATCGAGTGCTCTATTTCATTAGCTCGTATTAGATTGACTAATGAGTCAGGCAGACTATAAAAACTTCTCACACGTTCACTTGAACATTTCAAACATTTCTGCTGGTGAATCTTTTGCTTCTCTGCATGCTTGGATTGTTTTTGGGAGGACATATTGACAAAGTTACCCTATTGATCTCCGGTGTCAGTGCCTACACACCTCAGTTTGATGGGACTTCATGACACGCCCATCAATGTCACAACCGATGTCAATCATGGGGGCTAGTCTTTTTATGACCGATGCTGCCGATGAAGTACAACCCACTTATTATACGACAGCATAACCTATAGTAGATATCCAACCTCTATGCAGTACGTCAGTGCGAATTTAGTGGTTCAAAATCCGTGCCTCGGTGCCGCTGTTGACTCAAGCGACTAATGTAAGTATTCACAAACAAATGTGGATTTTATTAACTAACTTTAGTCATGGACTACTCTTATCTGGCCTATTTCCTTTTAAGAAGGCCCCAGCGGCGGCCGGGTAAAGGGGGTGGGGGTTGTGATACACGTTGGGCTTATCATCGCTCCAATGATAGTAAATAATAACATTGCTCAGATAAAGTGTAAAGTGGCCCGCAACTTTGAAAATCATTCCGCCGCCCCCCCCCCCCCCCGGACCTCTAAATTTCTTCCTTTTCATTATTAATTTGGTTACTGACTACAATGTCCACTAAGTACATCAGGAAGCTATTTAAACTGAAAACTTCCATTTTTGAATGTCTTCTTTCATAATTCAATCTACTATCTAAAAATATATCAAAAATAAAAGTCCTTCGTAATTCCTGGGGTTCGTCCGCGAAACGTGAATCGTAAGTATATACGTACCTTTTGCTGAGGCGCTTGTTACGATTTCTACAAGTTGTGACTTCTTGCGTCTCGCGAACAATGGACGTTAGACCGTCGTAGGAATACCTTTTCGCATACTTGGAATCATTATTACGTGTCTTCTATTTGGTGCAATCGTGGGTGCCAGTGGTACGAGTCGGTGTTGAATGCACTTCTAGTACATATCGATTAGTATGGATTTTAGAGCATACGGTGGTTTGGGGTTAGTGCACTTATTGCAACGGGGTTAAGTACTCGGACTAACCCTCGCATATTAGAATTCCTCCTGGTTTGATGAGAACCGCGTTAAATTGGCCTGTGTCCTTTCGATAGTATTAATAGACCCTCCACCGTAACAAGAAAATGGCTTCAGAACTAAAGAGGCGCTATTTTTTCCTCATTAGAAGTCATTCTTATAGGTTGGAAAGACAAAAATTTTGTTATTTAAAAAAAATGAAAATAATATAGGCCTATATCCCAATAAACGAACAAAAGACATAATGAATGAATATGCAGCCAGCAGGAAAGGTAATTTTAACAGTGAAGAAGAGATACAATTACTAGCGAAGACTTGCACTGATTTTGTAAAGAATTCAAAAACTCGGACGAGTCAATAGATGACGCATAAATTGTGGCCCTTTTAATGCCCCTTTTTGGGAAAAACTCAAATGTTTTGAAATGTGTCTATTACTTAATCATCTCAAATACCCAATGCCCCACAAAATTTAGAAAACGTTGTGATGTAGTAAATATGTATATGTGTATTGTACGTACCATAGGATAGGCCTACTTTTTTTGTATACAAAATTTTACTTTTGTTTTTTGATATTTCTTATTACATAATTCAGATTTTCTATATGAAGGCGCTTCAATTTGAGCTTAGGCAATTTCACCCGTGATTACTATGCATGGACCGCATTTTGCACATGGAAAAATTTAAGATTTTGTTCACTTTCCACACACTAAGTGTGCTACGTGTACTCCTGACCACACGTATTTTAATCGTAAATCTGGCTTACTCGTACAACACAAGTAGCCTACGTCCAAGTTTCACGAACGCGTAAAAATCTTAGTAGTAACTTCCGTCGCAACTAGGGCTACGGCAGTCTTACGACTGCTTTCGCGACGACCCCTGGACCCTTTTCTGTCTTCCCATGTTTCCTTGTGGAGCGCCCACCCCATAGAACCTTGCATATATATGCCTGTCCACAGTCCGCAACAATTCTTTGATTGGTTTCTAGGCAACATTGACCTGCTGATTTCAACTCGGTGGTGCAACTTTGGGCCATCCTTGAGCCTTTTAAGATAGGGAGGAGGATAAGTAAACGGTTAAAATGGGTTAGATGTTTGTATCTGGGTAAAAAATGGTTTTTTTTGGGGGGAAAAAAAATGATATGTTCAACTGTACATGTATATAGAAAAGGAATTTGTTTTAAAAAAGGGAGTTTTGCTCTGGGGGGGGGGGGGGTCCGATTTATTTGCATCCCTCCGGAAAATTAAGTCACTTTATATAAATTCCCAGTAAACACTTAATTAGATTCTATGGGTTGGGGGGGGTTAAGGCTCATGATACGGTCCATTTTTCTGTCATAACTGTGCGAAAACGGTTTAACTGCAAAAGGCCTCACCCATAAAACGAATCTTATGCGTTAACTTCACGAAAAAATGCGATCAACCATGACAAATCAGGTCTTGGAAAGGATTATTTAGCACGTGGTGCGATATGAGCCGATCCTGTCAATACGTCGGGTATCCGTTGTGTTGCTGAGCGCCGTAAGTCTCGTGGTGCGTTTGTATACGTTGGTGCTCGGACTCGTGGAGTCCATATGCGTGGTAGGAACCCAAATACTGAGAATGAGCCTAAAATTTGAATAAATAACTTCTCGGCAGTCCTAGGGATTTTTGAAATGACGCGGAAAATTGAATTTTTCAAATGCAATTTTCTCCAATTTCTTCTACGAACTATAAGTTCGCAAACAAAAATGCTTTAAATGATGTCCCTTCTTGCCGTATGGTAAAATTGAATTAATTCATCAAGCGGTTTGGAGGAAATCGATCAGGCTATTAATGCCGATTTAGGGATTTTAATCCATAGAGCTCCCCAGGAGCCTGGCAACCCCAAAATCCCAACTCTAGTATCGAAAAACAAAAAACCAATCCCCGGGGGGGCGCCTCCCCCCTGAGTTGCTATATCCGTGAATTACTTCAAAACAATGGATTAAAGTGTCCTCAAGGTCATCCTGAGGTAAATATTTAGAATATAACGATTCTTCTGAAACGGCTCAAATTCGACATGCTGTTCGATATTAATGGAAAATAATGTTATATTTCGTGTGACATTTGGGGTATCATTATGGGGGAACTATTGATAGGGCCTACCAGGTCTATGGGAGAGTTCAGCACTCGAGCACCTGCTGAGCCTCTGCAAAATACCTTTAGCTGATTAATTAACAACTATAGGCCGATGAACATCCAATACGAACAATTTTCTCCAGGATGCCACAGTTGCATCATCGAGATTTGTAATCAGCAGGTCGCATGTTGCCCAGACACCATCAAACCTTTTTGGCCGACTCTTTGGCAAAGTCCACGTGGGCCCTACCACAGACTATCCAGGCGTTTTCGGTTAAAGTAATTATAATCCGGCGTACTCAAAGTCCGGCTACAACGGTAAGGAAAAGGCACTCAATTCATTTGACTCTTTCCCGACATTAAGTTTCACGCTTTATTCCGTTATCGTCATAGGAGCCCGACATGGCTACGCCGGACTATAGTGCTTTCACACCGGATTGTTTGTATCGACTTTACATCCAGTGTGCGTCGAATGCCAGAGTTACTTCAGCATTTTGGAGACTTAGTTATTTCGCACATGCATAGGTAACTGCATCCCACAATTTCACGGGTAAACATGCAAAAAATAATACTTTTTAGTGGTGAGATATTCAAATTTTAGTATTTTAGTCTGGGTCGTTATTTGTTTTTTTTTTTTTGTTCGCTTGGTAGCCCGATCTGTACCCGGGTAGACACACCACAACCCATTCAAACATCTCATTACCACCAACAAATGTCACATAAATACCTATACAACCGAAAACAATTGCAAGTCACACGTTGGCCAATTGGGAACACCACAGTCAGGCCTAGTGCTAATAATTATCTATTATAACATACTTCACAAACTATATCTCTAGTTTTGGTGTTTGGTTTTTAAATTATTTAAAATAATAATTGTCAACTTAACCAAACACATACCCTTATAGTCAATATAATTGTTTAATAAATAGGCTAGTAGAAGCCTATGAAACGACAGCTTGCAGATGGAACTGAACCATTATTCAACAGTTTGGCAAAAATTCAAAAATTATGACAAAAATATTCAATAATAAGTTTACATATTTACAAGTAGATCTACGTATCGCTACGTCTTGTTTGTGATCATTTTTATTAGAAATGATTTACTATCGTTTTAGTATGCTAGGAAAGGTAGTAATTGAGCACAACGTGGTCCGATAGTGTACGTACAGGAAATTGCGAACTATCGCATTTTGGGTCCCCTTTTTTTGCAGTGAGTGTTAGGAATTGTGATGAATAAAAATATAACAATCGCTCACGAACGCATTGTGTCGTCTGCTGTCCGACCTGCTTATGAATGGGGGACAAAGGTCCATGAGGTCACAAGTCCCATGAGGTTCACCAACTCAAAGCGTATACCACTCCAAAGAACCAGTTATCACAACAGTGTCATAGAAAATTGAGCAACACGTTGAATGACCATACAATAAAGTCTCTACACTTCTAGAGCAGAGGAGGAGCAGAATATCATAGGGTCCTTATTTGTGGGAAGTCCGTTTGCATAGGCTCGACTACATCTAAGGTTGACAAAAACCTTTTAAGATAGTTAGTATGGACCCGTCATACAAAATCTACAACATCTACATCAATGCAAGGTAGTTAGTGGTCTCAATTTATGGTGCCACTTTTCAATAGGGGCCATATTAGATTACACAGGGTCAACTTTTGAACAACTCCCAAACATTTAAATGAAACACCTTTCAATATATCCTCTGTCAAAATTCCAAAAATGTTTTAGTTTGTACACTTACGACTATTGGGTTTTGGAGTTATAACGTACAAATAACTAAAAAATTAAAAAGGTCCAAACTAAATTTGGTACAGGGGTCAACATTGAAAGTTTACTCTGATTATTTTTAAATGCTTGCAAATTATTGCTGAGGAATTAGGACTCCAAAAAAGCATAGTGTTTGATTATGTTAAATGTTACCTACCGAGATAAAGTCAAAGAAGGTCAATGCCAATTGGATTATTTGCCCGTGACTATTTTGTCACTAACCTGATAACTAGGCATTACAGATCTACCACTATTCCTTATTTTGACACATTAAGCTAGATGAACAATTTGTTTTTTATTTTTACCACATTGGAGCCACTTCTGATTTTGACCCTGTACAACAATGGCAATTGACCTTTTTGCACTTTAGCCATTTTTACCCAATACTCTAAAACCAATGGCCATATAGGTATAACCTATACATTTCTGGCATCCTTATGAATAGACGCACAATATAGCATACATTTCACCTGAGATTGGAGTAATTTAAAAGTTTACCCCTGTGCAAACTTAAATTGCCCCTATTGAAAAAGGTGACACCCCAATTTGACACCACTAACTTACCTTGCATTGATGTAGATGATCCCATACTAACTCCAATGTGTCAAAGCTGAGATGTAGTGGGACATGAACGATGATGTTTGACCCAAGTCCTTGCTCCCGCTCTCATTCGTCGGCCTGACTAAGGATTGACGTCATAGCTTTTTCACTTCAACGCGTCTTAAACGTGCGAATTCGAAGTGAGGCTGCACCTTAAGCGGCGCGAGCGTACAAAAGTCGGCGTGCGCGATACGCATGTGCAATAGCTGCGCGAAAGCTATGATACCACTCCTTAGTTCAGGCCGATATAGATGTCCATTGACCTACTCTTGGGGGGGGTAACCTTGGGGCCTACCCAGGGACCACTGTAAGCATTACCATGAAAATGTGTGCACGTATGTCGAAACAGATAGCATTATGTTTTATGTTAAAACATTTTTACCACAGACCACACAGACAGATACACACAACTACCAATCAGTAACATTTAGTGTATGTTAAAATCTCTGCCTAAATATTTACCCAATGTAGCGATTATCTACCTATGCCTTGCATTTTAATTCAAACCTTCAAAGTAAACGTTGGCACTGAATTTTCCAAGGGTGAATTGACAAATATCGATACATATCTCTACAATTAAACATTGAAGTTTTGCCAAATAATTCAAATT
>JAMKCH010030994.1:0-16053 GCA_023653785.1 Ophioderma brevispina | reverse complement strand
GAAGGAGTAAGGGCGGTTGCTGCGAATGTGAGGTGAATCCGGCCACCCCCGTTGACGGGGATAAAACCGGATTTAAAACTTTGGTTTAGTAGTAGTAGATCCTGATCCAGATCTTGAAACATGTTTGATAGATGACTCTCTTAGAGGCCTACATCAAGTTTGCAGGGAATGACCTTTGACCTAATTTCTAGATCATAATGGCACCAAATAGACATGAAGCCTTGATCAAGGCTGTCTGCTAATAACCGACAAACTTGTTATTTTTCACAATGTACTGCATAATTAACATTTATTCTGAATTATTTTGAACATTGTGTTTTCAAGTTTGAAATCAGTTCTTTAGCATTTTTAGGGCTACCCTGTATAGAGAAAGATTAAAATAAATAAAAAAAGTGGTACACTGCCTGGTGGTCAGTTGTGCACACTGGCTGGATCCAGGATCCTACTAGTCTAGGTATAAAACCACAAACACCTGTTGTGGTCAGGTGCAGTGGTTGTGCTACTTAGCCTGAGTTGAACTTATTGAACTCACTTGTGGAAGCATGGAACATAGGCCAGGTGAAATTGGAGACCTCAAATTAGGTGTTTAATAGAGTGAATTCTCGCCATTTTTAGTTTTAGGGAGGGGGTATGCTCCACTCCTTATATGACGACATTATTTATATCAGACGTGTGAACCAATGAATGAAGTTGGTAGAGCACCTTGAACAAGGCTAATAGACATGTTGCTCGCAACCAAAGAGTTTTAAGGTGTGAACCATTATAGTTTTGTGTCATCTGCAAGAATTGCAGAAGGCACATAGGATTACTCTAGTCGTATGTCTGTGTATCTGTGTGTCTGTGGTCAAAATGTTAACCCTTAATAAATTGCATGCCGTATGAGTTCCGTAAGGGCTATGATGATGTAACTTGGTGGAAAGGAGGTGGCGGGTTGGGGTGATATGTTGGTGACCTCATGTGACCTTTGTGACCTCATGTGACCTTTGGCCCCATTCACAAACCGCGATGGCAGACGACGCTCGCGGTCCGGGGACCGTGATGTATTTTTTTACTAACAACAGTGCTTCATCCTATTGTCTTTTTCTATTTTGTGTATTTATATTAGGCACCTGAAGCTGACTACCTTGATGCATGTGTGGTGTCTGTGCTACAGATGCACCTAACCCAACCCTTGGGAGACATCTTGGTATTTCTTACTGGCCAGGAAGAGATTGAAACATGCCAAGAAATGCTGCAAGTAAGTATATAAGATGCTGAGTCCTCAAGAAATCAAAACTAGAATATGTTATAATCATCTGATGATATGCCAAACTATTTTTACCTCATCCTTTTCACAGGAGAGAACAAGGAAACTCGGAAGCAAGATCCGTGAGCTCCTGGTTCTTCCCATCTACGCCAACCTACCATCTGAGATGCAGGGCAAAATCTTTGAACCAACTCCGCCCAATGCTAGGAAAGTAGTGCTGGCCACCAACATTGCAGAGAAACGTCGCTGCCATGCGAATCAGTTACATCATTGACCTGGAGTATTGTAAGCAGAAGAGGTACAAGTGCTAAGGACAGGTGGAATGCGCTAGTTGTTTCACTCCTATTCTAAGGTCTGATTTAATAAGAATGGATCCCTACCAAAATGTATTCCAATAGCTAATCCCCAGACCCCAGATTTTTACCGGTAAGACAGGTAAAAAATTTTGTGTCTGAAGAAATCTACTATTTTTCTCATTTACCCTGTGAAATCTTCGAGGCTCTAAAGGATGTTGGTTGGAGTGTTATGAGGCAACTTGGACCCCATTTTGCACTTGACCAATATTAATTTTACAGAGTATTCTATGGGATTATAAAATTGCGTTTTGGCTCGACATCAAAATGGATTGAAAGATCAGCACAAAAACTTTACAGATGGGATTTTGGGGTGAAGCCCTTTTATCTAGATCGAAAAATTTTATTGCTTAAATTGAGCCATCATCTTTAAACAAATTACGAGTAACATATGCATAAATTTGATAGTTGAAGGATCTTAACATAAAGTATTATTAAGCTCATACTCTTATTATTGTTCATAGTTCCTTAGTGTTTATAATAGATGATGAAAGAAAAAGCTCACCATTTCACCGTCCCTATTTTTTCTGTGTCATATGCCAATCAAGAAGTTTTGGTATGTTTAGACCTTAAAGTTTCAAAATACATACTGAACGACAGAAGTGTATATATTTTTAACATTATAACAATTTAGACATCTAATCCAGAATTATTATAAGATTATGGAAGAACAACAATAAGTTTGTTCTAAAAATGTCAGAAATTTTGAAAATCTAGGACATAGCTTTATTAAAGTCTAAATTTATGACTTCTATTAAAATAAGCACTAGTAACCAATGATGCTGTTGAGAGAGAGGGCCACCTCAGGCGTGTTTGTTCATTCGTAATACGGCAAAGATCTAAATATGTGAATGTTGTCATGACAATACATTTTTAATCAAAATTCTTATTAGGATCGGCCAATCAGCGGGCTGGCAGAGCAGGTCGAGTAGCTTGCTCCAAAATTGTTCAGACTGACACGGGCGTGGGCTTTCAAAAATGAATTGGAAGACGACACGATACCTGAGGTAAGATCCGCGGGTCTACAGTGAACCAGAATTTGGTGGAAGGACTGGTTCAAATCACTGGTTTAATTCCCCACTCGGCTACTTGATGGGATTTAATCAGATACTTAATTCTGGATTTAATCTATATAAGAGCTGTTTGTTGTGGGCTGCCAGCATAGCTGGCAGGACCACTTAGCAATCCTATGTGCATGTGTATGTGGATGTTATATTGTATGTGTGTATGAATGTGTCACTAAAATGGTTTTGTAATTGACCTCAATTGAAAAGTTGAAGTTCAATTGGAACCAAACTTGTGTCATAGGTGCACCATGGGATCCCTCATATGTTGATGAGGTAAAAGGTCATGTGCCAAGGTCAAAGGTCATGTGAGGTCAGGTTGAAAAGTAGGCTAAAAATGTAAAATTGACCTCCATTGAAAAGTGGGAAGTTCTAACTTGAGTCAGGTGCAACATGGGATCCCTCATTTGTGGAGAGAAGATGTCAGTGGCAAAGCCAGAAGTTATACTATATAGGGGAGGAGTGAGGAGGGAGGGAAGATGTATGTAAGTGACAATGCCAGAAATTTTGGGGGGAGGGGAGGAAAGATGTCAGTGGCAATGCTAGAAGTTCTGGGGAGGGGGAGGAGGTGGGATAAGGAGGGGAGGGAAGATATCTGTGGCAATGCCAGAAGTTTTGGAGGAGGGAAATGGCTTGGAGGAAGGGAGGGAGAGGAGGAGTGAATTTCTCTGGGAGGATAGTGTTAATTTTTGCAATATATGTTCCAAAGATATTTTTGTTGGGAAAGACTCAATTCTTCCTGCCAAATACCTGGAAATTAAGAATCGCATTTCTAACGGAACTTGCAGACAGTACTGGTGGATGAGCCAGACCATCCAAAGTAACTTTATTGGTATCACCTGGGGGAAAAGAGGCACTGATATCAGGAGTTCCTAATAATATGAAATACACAAGAATGCATGATGGCCATTTTGAAAGGGTAGCTTAAGCAAGATAGATTATGGCAGGGTCAAAAGTTGAAGATTGGTCCAGTTGTGTTGAAATGCATACCGAATTATAATGTATAGTTTGTAATATCTTCGACTTACAGTTATGGAGTCATAAGGCCAAAAAAGTTTGTCTCAAAGCTGATAAGTGGCTTGAAAAGTATTGCACTACTCAGATTTTTTTAATCCTAACTCTATGCGATCGCCCATAAAATATCGGAGTTGTTCTGTTCACCGCACATTTCTTTAAACAATTCAACTTTAGGGTTACAAATTATGGAAGGTCTTTCTTGATGTGTGAGCATTCCATTCCTAATCTAGATTCCAACTATATTCAAAAGTGAGAAAGAAAAAAAATAGATAATTAAAGTGACAGGAGGAGATTTTCTTTTTAAGATAGGACGTTCTCTCAAATTTCACTGGATTGGTTGTAGACCACTTTCCAGAACGTTTTTGAAGGTTTATTGGACAAACAGGTACAAAAGAAAACCGCAAACCTTGTTTTGAACTTGCCTGCTATCGTAATCGTTCCCCACAGAAAACCATGCTTTGAATTTCTGTCGTGCACGATAGAAAATACAAAATCATCTTATTACATAAAGAAGGTGTATTTGGCTTATTCACTTCAGTGTGATCTAATACATTGGCAAAAATATGCGAAAAACCAGGGTTCGACAAAAATTGGGGGCGCTTCTTTCTGGAAATGTCCTCATGTCTCTTTAAATAGGGAAACAAGTACTGGCTCGCAAAGGAGTTGAGGGTGAACACCACTAATTACACTATTGGTGGACAATTCTGGTAAAATTTTTCACAACAAATAATCTGTACTTCATGAGGAAATTTCTGATTTATTGAGTTGTTCTCAGTTATTGGAGCACAATTTTGCTTTAAATTTGGTGTCTAATGATTTTTTTGGCATGTGTACATGATATTCCTGAAAGGAAAAAAAGTGTTGATTTTAAGCTTATTTTGTTTTTTACTGGCAGATTAACAAACACATGCATTTCCTGGTTTGGGGCAAAAATTTTAGTAACAAATTACTACCTTCTAAGAAATTGCTAAATATTGAAAAATTTATACCCAAAAGTTGTGATCAAATTTTGGGATGTTATGAAAGAAAGTCTTGTGAATAAACTGTGCAACTCTCATTTTCTGAAATGCAAGGTAACTCGAGATAGAGTCCAAGATAGAATGTGAATTTTCTATACAAAGTCTATGGGAGGCGCAATAGTGGTGCATCCTTGAGTTGAAATTGGCAGACAAAAGACTAAGTACCACACAGTTTGGCATGGTGCACATATACCTATGGATTGAATAAATAGAAGGTATACTGTTTGTATGTTGGTGGTGTGGTAATGAGATTGCTTCACATGCTAGTGCCCAGCAAGTTTTGTCTCTGCAGTCAAGTCTACGTGATGTAAATCAATAAGTTCAATGCCCCGAGCCGCAGATCGTGTGAATCAAGTGTATTTGAAATTTCAACAAAATTGAAGTTTGATGGAAACAAAAGTTCCGCATAACTTATTAATTTTTCATGAAATTTAAATAGGCGCACATGTCAGCTTTGGAGGACAAACTTTTTTTTTGCTTAAGCTGGCAAACCACTTATTATAGGGTCCAAGGTCCAATTTAGCTTATTCAGGGGTCCATCCAATATAAAAAAAAAATTATATATTTCCAGTAGGAAATTGCCTGTTGGTGAGGAGGGGAAGGGTGTGTAGAATGGAATATGGAATATAACCAATTATTTCCTCTCAGCATGGATATCAGCCACCCAAACTTTTATGATTTCTCTTGTATTTGTTTGCTAGATCCAAAGAACCAATCTAGGAAACGTAGTACTACTTTTAAAAGCTTGGCATCAACGACCTCATTCCACTTGGACTTTTAGGGATCTCCGCCTCATGAGACCACTAGTTCTTGATTGGAACAGCTCGACGATTGGGGGCGCTCAACTACAAAGGTGAACTGACCAAGCCTGGGAAGGACGAAAAATGGTGAGTTTCCTGTTGACCGAGGTTGTCCAAGATGATCTTGGCTTCAGAGAAGTAGGTTTAGATGGAAAGAAGTTAGAATTATGCCTTCAAGCAAGTGGCATTATGGATTCCTATCCCCCACAAGTTTATAATCAAAAATTTTAAATAAAAAGTACACATCTAGAGGGCGTATCGTTGAGGCGGTAAGTTTGAGGAACCACAGCGTATCCATATTACAGGCCACAAAAGGGGGTATCAGGGGTAGAATTTCGTAAAAGAGCCACGTGAGTCAAGTGGACTCTCGCAATATATTTTGCGCGAGTCCATGGACTCCCCGCCGAGTGATGTGAGTTGATATCAATGAATGTCTGAGTTTGTTTTGCGCGAGTCCACATGGACTCGCGCTGTTATCAATCTTGCGCAAGTCTTCTGCGTGAGTCGACTCGCCGTCGAAAATTCTACCACTGGGGTGCGTTTATTCAGTAACCTAGGGACATATACACAAACAAAGAAGCCACATTGGTTGCGGGTGATTTGCCTTAGCACACCATACAGCCAGTGTTTTTTGATTTTGACAATTAGTTTCCATCAAAAGTCAAACAGGAACCAAGCGCAAAACTTGGGTTCAAATTTTTAATATTGCACAAAAATATTACATGTAGAGGCCGAATGGAATTGGGGATTTTTATGTTGTGAGACAAAACTCGAGATAGAGTCAAGATAGAATGCGCAAGTTCTATACCAAGTCTATGGGAGGCGCAAGTAGTGGTTGCAGCCTTGAGTTTGAAATTGGCAGACAAAAGACTAAGTACCACACAGTTTGGCATGGTGCACGTTATACCTCATGGATGAAACGTGACTAAATAGCAGGTATGCTGTTTGATGTGGTGGTGTGGTTTCCATTCAAAAATGTCAAACGGAACCAAGCGCAAAACTTGGGTTTCACATTTTAATATTCCACAAATACATGTGAGGCGGAATGGAATTGGGATTTTTCTGTTGTGAGCACCAACTCGAGATAGGAGTCGTAGAGTTCCAGATAAATGTGAATTGTCGATACAAAGGCTATGGAGGCGGCAAATAGTGGTGCATTGGGGATTTTTATGTTGTTGAGCACAAAACAAACTAAAGTCGCTCCGAATTGTTGAGAGGTCGGGCAATCGCGCGGCCGCAATATCTGCATAAAAAGGGGCGGAGACTGTGGGTAGCCTCATAAGAGCGCGATTATCCAATGGGGAGGCCAACCAACTCAAACAAGCCAATCGGCATTCACTTTCCGTGTGGACGCACGGTCACGCTTGGCAAAGGTAAATTAGCTCCGAAACAATTCTGGCAGGAGAGTATAAGTTGATTTTTCAGTGCAAATGGGGAGGGCCCGACTTGCGGAATCGATGGTACATGTACTCTATGACATCCATGCTTAACACTCAATGACATGCGACAGGTACCTCACAGGTTAATGTAGACTAGTTGTATGGTATTTCACGAACAGAAAATCTTGTAAAAATCTGTTTTGTAGAATGGAATAAAAAAAGAGATTTTACTTCTGCAAAATGGTTTGTAAACTTGGGTTCTTTTCGCCTGTGAAAGGTACTCATGAGTAGTGTGAGTACCTATGAAGGTACTTATGGGTAGTCCGAGAGTAAAAATGTGATGGTACTCGTTCGGTTTAGTTGGGAGTACTGTGAAGGTACTGTAGTTTGCTTGCACCTGTGAAGATATTCATGAGTTGTTGAGTACCTTGGAAGAGGTACTGATTAGTAGCCATGAGTACCTGTGAAGGTACTGATTAGTAGTCATGAGTACCTGTGAAGGTACTCATTAGTAGTCATGAGTACCTGTGAAGATACTCATTAGTAGCCATGAGTACCTGTGAAGGTCCTCATTAGTAGCCATGAGTACCTGTGAAGGTACTCAGTAGTAGTTGTGAGTACTTGTAAAGGTACTCATGAGTTGTAGTACCTTTGAAGGTTCACACTAGTAATCAAGAGTACATGTGAAGGTGATCATGATTGTAGTGAGTACCTATGAAGGTACTTTGAGTCACTCTAGTACTCGTAGCATGTGTCTGCCTGTCAGCTAGTCATCGAGTCTGAATGAGTCTGAAATTGCGATTTTCTATATGAAAGACATCAACTTGAGTTTTACTATATCACACAGTGATTATAGTATGTGGACAAGCATTATGTATATGCCAAAAAAAACAATGATTTGTCTGAAAACTAAGGGCGCCATCCTCAGGCAGTCTCTGAGTCGGCCTTTAAACAACAAGTATGATCTAGCTGGGTATGAACGATCCTCTTTACAAACTCTTATCCATGTTTGTTTTTCTACTACAAGATACCAATGCTCTGAAGAGATTCTAACCATCACCGCCATGCTGTCTGTCAACAACGCCATCTTCTACCGGCCCAAAGACAAGATAGTCCATGCAGACAATGCCAGAGTTAACTTCTTTGTGCCGGGCGGGGACCATCTCACGCTAATGAACGTCTATAACCAGGTAGGATATTGACAGGAATGGGTTCATATCCGTGGATACAATTTTAAGTGCCCTTCTTGAAAAATAGAAATTGATTCTGCAAATTTGATCAAGTTTGAGGTATTCGTCCTTTGCACAGGTTTGCAATTTATTTTGTAAGGAGAGCCCTGATCTGGCTGCAATATGAATGAGCTTGAATGGGAGCATTTTCCATAGGGTTTCGTTTACATAGACGGCTCGATCATTTATTCAAAAATTATAACTAATTTGAAGAAAAATTTCGTCCGTGGTTTCAAAATGCAACAAAACTAGCATATTGATGAAAATTTTGGTTGAAAATCCAAGAAGGCAGCCATGAAGCTATTGTTTTTAGGTGCTTACAAAAAAAGTCATCATTGCAGAAGAAAAGTAGGTGGAAGACAAGCCATTGACCTGGTTAAGTGAAGACTAATTGGATAGGATTAATTTAGACTCAAAAATTAAAGAAAAAATCATCTTTGGTTTCGCAATCCCTAAATCTGGGAAAATTTGTCAAAAATTCCAAAATGGGCGGATATGCCATAATGATCATGGGCCAAACCCCGTGTTGCTTCACAACGTTCGATTAAGGTTTTGATTATTTTCTAAACAAAACCAGTGACCTTAACAGAGGTGAATGGCATAGTTAACCACAACAAGATTCCGAACTCGCGGTTAAACCCAGAGCTTAGGCGACTCCATGGTGTACTCTTAGCTCTACTCCAGTCTACTCCAAGGGTCTCAATTGATGCACACACACTATTGATGCAGTACCTGAACCTAATTACTTGCAAAGTACCCCATCTACTTGGTGGATAGCATCTATGTTTACTGGCGTACCCCTCCTATAGTGTACTCTGCATTTGCCTGCTAGTGACTGATAGGTACACCATGTAAGCCACCATGTGGAGTCCACTGCCAGCTACCCTGGGGAGTAACTTCACAGTACTCCCCTACCGGCTGCCCCGTAAAGGCATCACTTTGGACCATAGAGGGCGCCAACATTCCATTGTTTACGACTTTTTTGATCCATTTTCAAGCTTAGTAACATCAATATTCTTATTTGAGTTGAGCAATCACCAAAAACCCTATAGATGACATTTTGTGTACAAACATATAACCAATATGTGACCAAAATGTTTAACTAATGGATAAAATTAAACTGAAATAAACTCCTACAGAGCTCAAAGCTCACTTGCAAGGGAGTACCCACGCATGTACTCCCACATGGGGTGGGACCTCGTGGTTTAATATCTACCTGCGTGTGTGCCTAGGTAATGAGTTACCACCCCCACTTTTGCGGCCGGCGATGTGGGTGCCACTGGCGGGTGGGTTACCTATGCACCTTAACAGCTAACTTCCATCACAGGTACTCCCATGACGAATTGGTTGTGTTAGTCAACATCCCTCATTTATTTCCAATGCCATTTTGTTGAGAGGCTCTACCTCAATTACAAATTTTTTTTGTGCAAAAGGATGATTGGGTGGTTGTTGAGCCTGACCTCAATCTGCAACCGAGGGGATCGTTATTTCCCCCAATGAAGTATCCATTTGGCTGTTCCATTTTGGTAATTTTGCGCACCCCTGTGAAAGACTTAATCAGAGTCCGATTTCCAGTTAGTTTGCCCAATGGGCTATTTTCAGCAAATCCATACCCCCCCTTTTGGAAGAATTTACAAATTTACACCCTCCCCTTTGGGAAAAATTTACATCCCGGCTCCCTCCACCATTTGAAGCCATTTACAACCCCTCTTTGAAAGAGTTTGACCTCACTTTTGTAGAGAGATTGTGTGGATGTAAAGGTGGGTGACCCGCTCAAATGGGTCCGGTTTTTCCTATGTGTTCTTCTCGCCTGGAAAACATATACCCAAAAAAATCCATTACAATTTTGAGATTAAAATCTTCCATCCATTGGATAGTAGAATCAAAGTGACTACTAATATGTTTCATATCATCAAGAGGCAAATTCCTGGGCCTTAATTTCACTGGGGCAATGGAAAAATAATTTGAAATGAAATTAACTGGAAATACCAAATCTCAATGGAAATAATGGGAGAGAGGTTGTTGATCGGGTCACCACCTTAAATAACACGGATGAACTCCATTTGCGGTAATCCTCCTGGGGTACTGTATGACATACGTCTTAGGAATGTCATGATTTGGTAAAATTATTAATTTTTTTTTTCTCTCTTTCTCGCCATTAAAATACATGAACAATTACAGTGGGCTGGAGACAGCCCTTCCCACACAGTGTTGCTTTGAGAAACTTCATCCCGCATCGATTCCATCGACGTGCCCCGAGATGTACGGGAGCAGCTTGTGGGGCTTTAATGGAGCGGGTAAAGAGATCAACTGACGTCAATCCAATGGATACTGTGGCCATCAGAAAGGTATGTTGTGGCTTAGCATTACTAACCTTATTTTTTCAGGTTTAAGCAGGTGCAGATGCATAAGAGATACAATGGCTTGCTTGTGTGGAAAGTTAGGCATTATGTCTCTCAAAGTGGCACTGGCACATTTTCACAAAATATGAAATTTCTTCAATTTGATCGCAAATGATAGTCTAAGAAATATATTTTACATATAAAAATAACATACCCAAAAACAGATAGGGACATTAATAAAAGGATAAAGACATCCAGGTAATTGTAGGCCAACTTTAAGTTTGCCGTAACTTTAATCAACAAATATGTCTATTACATGAATATCATAGACTCGTACTCATTGATGTTAAAACCACAAAGGTCACAGACCAGTAAAACGGGGTTCATGCCACGGGAATCAGGTTCCGGCGTGTGTTTTCTTGTGTTAAATGCCATTTCTGTCGTCTGCTGAATAAATGTCGCCGGCGACATTTATTATAAAAATCATTCTGTTAACTCAAAAGGGCGCTGATTTGGGCTTAAACATTTCAGGTGAGTGCTAATGTATATAAAATGTTTACAACTATGCAAAAATATCAATTTTGAAAATCGTGAGGACGCACTATTTTTCAAATGTGCCAGTGTCTCTTTAAGTAATAAGATACAAATACGGTATAGTTGGAATTTTTGGCAGGTCTCCAACAGCTTGTTAGAGCATTTGTATTCAAAGGCGCCCTCTGTTGATTACCATGCATTGTAACTTTGAAAATTTTGGGGCCATAACAGTGCTGAAGTGCAAAATTGGGCATACATAAAAAAGAACATCAAGAAGTTTCTAGATTGTTTCAAATTGCAAAAAAGTGACATGTCCAGTCACTAAAAAAGTACATCTTTTCATGTGTTTTAGGGCGCCTGTGAAGAGAGACCACATGGCTGCATGCTTAATATGTCTGTCTGTCCGTCTGTCTTATGTATGTGCGTGATAATTACTTTTAGTACACACTTTTGGTCTTGCCTGTATCTTTAAAAGCAAAGATGAGTTAAGTTATAGAAGCATTATGAAATTTCATTTAGTTAAATCAATAACAGCACATTTTTTTAAAAGAGACACTGGCATATTTGAAAAAGCTTTTTCAAAATTAATATTTTTGCATGGTTGTGAAGTTTTTATATACATTAGCCCTCACCTGAAATGATTAAGACCAAATCAGCGTCCTTGTGGGTAAACAGAACGATCCTATAATTAATGTCGCCGGAGACATTAATTCAGCAGACAACGGCTATGGCATTTAACACAAGAAAACGCACGCTGTATGCATGTTTCCCACGGCATGCATCCTGTTTGACCGGTCGGTGACCTTTGTGGTTTTAATATCAATGAGTACGAGTCTATGATATTCATGTAATATACATCATATTTGTTGATTAAAGTTATGGAAAACTTAAAAGTTAGTCTACAAATTAACTTGATGTCTTTAACCTCCTATTAACCCCCCTATCTGTTTTTAAGTAGTGTATTTTCATGTGTAAAAATAGATCTCTATTCTTCCAATGGCCTAGCTATCATTTGAGAGTAAATTGAACAACATTTCATATTTGTGGAAAAATTGGCCAGTGCCGCTTTAAGAGCACCCCCCATTTAAAAAAAAATGAGATTTTTTGCAGCAGTTGCATTTAACTGGCTAGTAACTATACTGTGAATGGTAAAGCTCGAAATGTCTATGAAATCGCGAAAGAAGGCATTTTTGAAATTAGGATAATTAATATCATATACCGATAATAATTCAGTGGCTTGCTGTTACCATCCCTCCAATATGAAATAGCCAGGAAATGAGGCCATGTACGTGGCTATGGTCATGCATTTGTTGTTCTGTTTGGTTCAGGCAAGTCAAGTTTCAGAGGTCATTTTCGGAGATGGGCAACTATTTTCACATGTACGGATGGAAATTTTGGCATTTCCCCAGTTCTGCCATTAAATTACAAATTGGAGGATCGCCATTCTAATTACAAAATCGTCTACTTTTATTACAAATGCACATTTTTTGAGCATTAACGTTTGCAGGTATGTTTACTAGAACAATACCACACAACTTTTCAAATCTCAATTTTTGAAAATTGGAGGTGCTCTTCAAAAATATCTTTACTTTGCTTGAACTAGCTATGTTTTTTTTGGAATGGGTCCCTGTTGTCTAATGAACACACCAACATCGCCATCCGCTCACTCACAAGAACCAGCACGCATCCATCACTATAAAAGCAGGGACTACTGGTTTGAGAGCCAACTTGTTTAATCAAAGATAAGTCGGGTTCATATGTGGTAGGCTTATGCCTATATGGGTATGTAAAAATGGGATATAGATTGAGGTATGTTTCACTAGGAGGTCAACTGGGTCACATATGAATGTTATTTTCTATAGTATGTTAAAATAGTTCTTACATAATGAATATGTTTTTGAACAAATAGCTATAGAGTAATTGGTTAAAGGACACAAAGGGGTCCAGTTGGGTTTTTTTTTTTCGATTCATTGACTCATGATGTTTACCTTTGTACCTATTAATGGATAACCTATTTGGGGCTTCTATGCCTTTTTTGCAATTTTGGGGGGGGGGGGCAGGGTCAGTGTGTGCTAAAAACCATACCTGAGGGGGACTCCTTTCTCTGGGATACTATTGTAGTTGTGACTGTTAAACATAGTCTCCGAATAACCTAGATATATTTTGAAAATATGCCTTTTGGGGCAAGAAATCTGGCCGAATTGTTAGCCTTTTTAGACGAATATCACTAAAATTATCGGTTAAGACCAAAACTTCTAAATTTTTCAATTTATAGTCATGTGATAACAATTTTAAATAATCACAGTGTTGAATTTCAGAAAAAATTTCTATCTAGAAATTTGACAGAGACACAAGTTCTTAATCCAAGGATTTTTCTGGTGAGACTCTGTCACCATCAGGCGGTAACGGCAGGTTCTTTCTAACACCACGGCCAAGTCAGCAAGGGTGGGCAGTAGTTAATTACCAAGACAGTGAAGCACAGCAGGGACCGTCTGGTTCATCTTAATAGCGGTCTATTTGAGGAGCACAGCAGACCAGTGGATCATTTATCATGAGGCTGGTTGTTACTACTAAGGATCATGAACAGGAAATAAAAAAATTTATGAAAATTGTGTTTTTAGATAGCGCAGTTAGTGATAAGAGGTTGCAAAAAACTTTGCAGTGTTGCTTTTTCATCAGAATCATTTTTCTTCAACTAGTGATGCCGGCACTACCACCTATAATACAATCTTTCTGATTGGTCATTACTACAACCTATAATACAATCTTTCTGTTGCGTTCATTTAACAGGACACAACATGAGATAACCCTATGAGTACCCAATCAAAAACGAGTGCTTCTTTTATACCTCTCTGAATTATACCATCATTCTTAAAGTTATCTCTGTTGCCTCATTATTGATATTATCTTCCAAGTAACCAATCAAAGTAGCTTTTGAAAGTCCCATGGTCAGATCGCGAATAACCTCATCCACAGGGGACCTCATATTTTACCGAAAGTGGCCAAATGTTGGTATCAGAAGGAAAGTACTATGTTTCTCTTTTAACCTTTGAAAATCTTAGAGCTAAAGGAAGTTTGGTATTTAGCTGTTATGAGCAAAAATATGCCCCATTTTTTGTAAAACTATATTAATTTTACAGAGTAACCTATAGGCTTACACAGTCACATTTTTAGCTTCAATTCAAAACAGGTTGGAATATTGGCGCAAAACTTACAGATGGTGATTTGGGGTGAAGGCCATTCTATGAACAAGTTTTAGACTTAAATAGGTCGTCCCCCTTTAAGCACAGCAACTACTAGCAACTGGATTTGTATTCCCTAATAGCTCCCCAATCACCACTGCAAAAACAAAACATTTTGGCCCACATCAGGACGCGAACCCACAACCTTTAGATGGTGCTCGGTCATTCTTACCACACGTTGCCATGTACTTAGAAGTCGACAAAATTTAAAGTGTGAGACATGCAGATGAAATTGAGACAGCCAGCTAATAAAGTTTTTAATAACGCTGTCTATTAGACAGCTTCAATGTGGTGATGAGAAAATCAGGGAGGGCACATGTGGATAGAAAACACCCGAGCCACGGCCTAAACGTTCGAGCGCGCTGTAGCCAGCCGTGTTTCACTCTTCTGTAAGGTGCGTCACCTCAATTACTCCTCTTTACCAGGTGTACAAATGGAAAATACCAAGTATTATTGATGTTGGGATTGGGAAGGTAATTTAAAAGGCACACATAGAGGTTGTAGCGATCCCCCTTTAGCAAAAAATTAAATGGTGGAGTCTGGCCCCCAATCGTTTCAAAGAGAGATGGGCAGTCCGTTCCTGTATACACAAGTCCGTCCCCTTTACCTTTACCGTTAATACAGAGCCCCTTTCCTCTCTGACCAATGTTCCTAACACGGGTCACCAAACCCCAATGGATTTGCAATCCCCTTGGGGGCCAACACAATGATCATATGGGAATGCCCCTCAATATGGGTCCTCATCTTCGCTTTTCTGCTTATTTCCTGCTATTACCCTCTTCTCACCGTTCTTCCTTGACTTTTCTTTTTCCCCCTTCAGACATCGTCTTTTGAAATGAGCAGGCGAGCGATAAAAAGCTCCTCTCCCGCTTCTAAAGAGAGCTGTAGAAGAGGCGTTTGATAAATCACTCCAGCACAATAAAAGGAGTGAATTTATATATTCAGCTTAAATATAAGTCTGGTACAAGACTATCTCTCGGGCTCTGGGCCTGGGTTTTGTGACAGTGAATCAAGACTGCAGCAACCCTAACTAAACAGTAATCTGAGTAGTTTATATTTTCACAAATGGTGTATTAATTTACTGATTTTAGCTTGAACTTGAGTCACCGCCAATATCCTTAACTCAAGTTTTTAATATCGTTAGAGACAGATCACCGATCACCCCATTCCATGTTGTATTTTGTGACAGTACAAATTTAGTTAACTTCCATCAATAGTTTGTAATCGTATACAGAGTAGGCCTAATTATGTCTTGCCGCACAAATCGCACGCGTGAATCTGTGAAGAATGTTTGTTATCCTGTCGAGCTGTCCTTTTGCATAGATCCCACCCAAACTTCTGTGACAAGCAAGCTGCCGTCAATAACTTCCTTCGTATGACCAATCTCCCCATAGCGTAAACTTATCACCTGACTTAGCATAAACTTTTTAAGCACCTTGTACAAAGACGGAAGAGGTTATTTTTCCGATTACTTGTGTAAACAAAACTACAGAAGAACTGAGTATCAAAAACAAATCATCGTATTCCTCTAAAAAATCGCACGGGTATAACTCGTGCTTGTCAGTCACTTCTGACATTGCCGTAAATCGACTGCAGTAAAGGTCACGCACGAACTGTACTGTGTTTTGCACTGCTTTCACAACTGGTTCATAGAATGCATCTTCCAAGAAATTAATCTCGGTTTTGTGGTCACGGATCCCATGTTTTAAACGAATGTGGCAACTGAACGAATCATACTGGTCGGAACTCTTTCAAGGCTCGCGCTAAATCACGCTCACATAAAGCACTTAAGACGCCATGAGCTGCTCGTCGAGCTCGCGCGCCTTAA
>JAMKCH010030993.1:0-16777 GCA_023653785.1 Ophioderma brevispina | reverse complement strand
TCAATTTCTATACAGTGTAGAATAGGGAGAATTCAATTATCACCAAAAGAATAAGGAATGATTATATTTTCCTGTCGTTTTGCCTCTAATGAAGGCAATGATTAGTTTTTATATACAAGAGCGTTTTAGTGGCCCTATGTTTTCGAGTCAGTAAAATGGCAACATTTTCCCCCTTATATCGACTATTTTCAGTACTTTCTCTTGACTTATGAACACATGCAAGATAGGATACACGTCCCAATAACATACAAGAAACAGTAATTCGTGATAACGGATTTTGATATCAATGGAAAGGTGGATCTCTTCTGTGGTACAAATATAGAGAGTTAGAATTTTTTAAAAAGAAACTTTAAGGGAACCCCCCCCCCCACACACCACAACACACACACACATTCCTATGTGTTTTACAAGTAGACGAGGGTTAAAATTGGTAATTTAAACGTCAGAGTTTGGACTAAGCCGTTTCAACATAATGTCAACATTCCATTGACAAGTAACCTATTAAGAGGAGGAAATTCTAACTACGCAGGCTTTCTTGTTTCAATTTACCTCTCTAATGCCTATTTTGGAAATGACCTTCTAATTTCAACACTGCAACGTTACCATCTACATTGAGTAGGGAATCATAATTAAATGTAATTCATTGCATCTGTACCTCAACTTTTACCATTTAGAGACTATTACAATTGCTGGCTCCTAGGTTCATCGTTGTTAGCCTTTCTCTCCTGCTTTTGCACCATTTTTCCACACTGTGAAAGAAAAATGCTATGCTTCTAATAAATTCCAACTTCGTCAAATTTGAAATTACAAAAAGTTTTCACCACAAAATTATTACTTAGTTGTCACATTAAAGAGCAAAATTAATCAGTCCGTCAGTTAGGGTCACACCATAAATGACTGAGTCACTCCTTAGTGTCACAATCGCTTTACGCGTAAGAAACTCGTGCACTGTGTTTTTAAACAAAATCTTTTTTAAAACAAAGTTTTCATTTTGTGGCTTTACATCCTTTAATATGTTTAGAAGTGAAAAATGAATTAGTAACAATCTATTTAATCATTCATGTTTTTTGCTGCAGCGTGCGTCTTTTTAAGGCGACCGAATTTATATGATAGTTTGGATCTTAGCAGGTCTTTATTGGCCACTGTTAAGTGGAATTCCAAAGACCTGATGATGTCGTATGCGAACCAATGTCCATGGTATGTCATAGAAATTAAGGGCGCCCTCGTTTCAAAATGGCTTAATTATGTTTGTTCATATCATTTTATAAAACATGACTTAAATCATTGTTTTAAATATCTTGTTCATCCAGCATCGTCTGTTTTACGGTACTATATAATTACACCTCAATTTATCCTTGCACGTATAAAAATAATTACACATGTATATAATTGTTACATACTCTTTATACAAACAAAATTAATATCATGCAAAAAGGTAACGCAAGGTAGATAACTTATACTTATAGCATTGTCAATAATCACATTTTATCATAGCCAGACTTATGTTACTTTATTGTTTCTTACCATAATCAGATAACTGTAGATCTGCAGAGAGAAACTGCGGTTGTGTTTTATTACGATTTCAACATCATTTACAAGAAATAGAAAATTTCAATCGTACGAAACTTTATTGGAGTATTTTAAGGCACGTATCTCTTCTAAAGTTTGTAAGGTAGGTAAAATCATATAATATCGTCGTGGTCACGACCAGTGTCGAATCGATTTTTTGGTCACCTTGAGTTAATAGTTTGAATTCTGTTTGCTTTATTACTCTATTCATTGGACCTAAAAATAAAGTGAATTCATCTCCGAACCAAAATAGCCGCAATCGAATAACACCATTTTGTATAAACGGGTTTCACAACATCGAATACGTATTCGATAGCTTTGCGTGTCAAAGCACACAGATAAAATTGCGAACGAATCCGTATTCGCTGGGACAAAAATTGCTACTTCAGTGATCGACAAATCGATAATAGGTCTGTCAAGATTTAAGGCCATCGGTGAAATTTACCTTTCTCTTCATGAGGATTGGTCATGTGTATTCACATTTTAATATTTGTGTTTAATTATGGTATACATTGTCCGAATTGAACCTACGGTCTGTGCGTCGTGAAAAAGACTATATCCAATTTGTATTTTAACATTTGTACAAATAAACCAAATTAAATCATTTACTTTAGGAGGACAATAGTGACATGAACCCCTCGTATTACCAACGGGGGAGGATTAAGCACCCAGGTATACTTTCCTCCGGTGGGCTCAAACGTTAAAAACTTTCGTTAAGTCTTTCCTTTTTGCCTCATTTTGGCGAAACAAATGTGAGGTAGCACCATCACTGGGGTTAGCGCGAGTCGATTGGTGGGGAGTGTTCTATACCTATATTCCTATATTCGTCTCCATCCTCTCACCACCTTAGTTGGAAAATGCAGCATTCTGAATGGTCAGTTTACTGCCCATTATTCTAAATAATTAGCCGCTAATGCATTTTTTGATCATTTATTTTCATCTCAGCATACAATACACATAATTAGGCATTTAACCACATTGGCCAAAAGTATTGCAACATGCCGAAAGCAATTTATTAAAAAAAAATGATTTAAAATTGTGCCAGAAGTTTCTGACTACACATTTCGTAATCATTGCCAAAGTTGTGATTTTTCAATGCAGATGCTGTTTTCGAATCAAGTAGTCGAAAACGAAATCACTTTGATTGTCCATGATCCCTAAATATGGCGGGTTAAAGGAGCTGGCTAATGATGACTTGCCGATTGTACTCCAGAAGAAAAACGCTGCAAAATAGTCGCTAAATGAACCTTATGGGTTCGTCAGGGTCTGCTCTAAATGTTTAGGGCAAAAAACTGTGTGGTTGTATAGACCGAAAATGAGATAATGCCAATAAAAGATGGAAGCACGTTCATCACCGTTGGACTCAGGAAATTTAATGGCAAGAAAGAAGTCACGTGATAACTTGAAAACAACTTTTAAATCACACCGTTGACATTGTTCTGTTGGTCATGCATACAATGTGAAATGTGTAATTAGACATGATTTACGTAAACCACGTGATTTATCATTCGAATTGCATTTCAGGTGTCTCCAAATTTCTCGATATTTTCGAGGACCGCTGTCTTCCATTGACGTTATCTCATCTATGGTCCATACAACCACTATACTTTTATCTCATAAACATTAGGGTAACCCCCTAATGAACTCGTACAATTCATTAAGCGGCTGATTTGAAGCCATGTTTTTTGTTTCTGTGTCTGTATTCCTTCTGTAGTGCAATCGGCAAGTTATCACTTGCTGTTCCTTTAATCTGACATATGGAACATGGCAATCAAATCAAACGTTTATTCACCCTCTTGGGTTCTGGGGAATAGCGTCTGTATGAAAAACACAACTTTGGCATATAATACGTATTTTGTTGTCAAAAATTCGCGGGAATAATTTGAAATCAGTTGGTGATTATGAATTTCGTTTTCTACATGTTGCAATACTTTTGGCCAGTGTGTTTACCTTAAAACCTATACAAACAAACAAACAAACAAAATAAATGCAAGTTGTTTTAGTTAATAGAATAGAAAACAAAGGTTTTGTAGTATCATCTATGGGCTCATAATGTATCCTCGGGCGGAACAAAAATTAAAAATAATGGGCGCCATTATGTAGTTTTTCCTACCTCGGTCACATTATTCCCTATAAGATGCTTCATTACCCTTTAAATATTATTAGTTTCATTTGTTTAATTGTGCACTGTATGGCTCTAAAGTATATGTTGATACAAACTAGTCATTTTCCATATCATTTGTGCCAAAACCCGCATGAAAAACCAAGTATCCTACCTTTTTGACTGCAACATTTCATTTTTTCATTTATACTCTGATTGTCTGGGGGGGTGGAAATGACCAATTTGCCAACTTGTGAATTTGACGTCATTGTGACGCATACAGATTACGTTGAAGCAATAAAAACGGAGACCAAAGCTATCACCTGTACCAACATCGAAATCACCTAGTGCTTATAATAATGAATTCTCGGGTGTTTGAAGTCACCCCACCCCTTAGTAAAAACAAACAAAAAAACATAACCGTGTTTACAAAATAGACCTTGGTAAACATATGTAAAGTTTGACTTTCTTTGATGTTAACTTGGAAATTCTGTCAACTAAATACTTACTAATACATCATGTTAAACTAACTTGCCTTTCAGGAACAAATTGATATTTTCTTTTGGAAGTTGTTGTATCAAGCCTTTGTGCCCTCTAAATTGTTTAGATTAGGTTAGATTTTACTGAGAATATTACCCATTTAACTGATAATTCGTTTCAAGTTTGGTATATATTTAAGCGGGTACATTACTTTAAACGATGGGAACTATTACGTAATTTGAATTTCAGAAAACGAGAAAAATAGGGGTTGTCAACAAGTTTGTGTAGACCACTTTGTATCTCCAAACCTTGATGTTATGAAACATTCAGTTACATTTTATATTCCTGAGCTCAATTTTTCAACAGTTCTAGCTAATATTTATTGTGGGTTGCCACATGCATAATTTTAATTTTATATAACATGCACTACAATGTTTGTGTTCCTTCTGAGGCGTATACCCCCCGAATTATTTATTTTTTGTCTGCAAAATGAGTTAAACATTTGGCGACTAATTAAAGATATTAATTTTTAAGGAGCCAAATTGTGTAAGAGGTTGTAATATTTCTGAATCCGTTGGTCATCGTGGTCAGCCTGCGCTATATTTTACAACGAACGATAAATCCACAGTGAATGTTTCCCATTTTAACCGCTTCTGGAAGTCGTCGTCCGTCGTCTTCGTCGTCAAGCTCGATGTTTTCCTTATTTCATTGTTATTGCCGCCAGCATCATTTTTAAATATTAAAAACCCGTAGCTATATAATCTCACTTACACCAACTTAGAAATCACCGGGTTTTCATGCAGTCGAATACGAATTGCGACTCCTTAGAACCAGCGGAATCAAACATTGGGGTTTGACAAACTGTCCCAAATCACATTCAGTGGCCATTATTGAATTAGAAAACAGTTGTTTCTTGGTATTTTAATACTGTTTTGTCAGTTAGTAACCATTCAAGTCTTTAACATACACCACGTAAATAGCCATTTCCTTTATATTTAATTTAATTACAGCATTCATAAGTACCTCAAACTTTCACACAACGTTTTCTCAGAACTAGCCTTTATGCTGATTCGACAGAATGCAGAACCCACGACGATTAATAGGCAATCCGTCACAATGATCTGCAGTTACCGATTTACATTATCCGCCACTCGTTACCGTTTTATAACAACAAGGCAAACTTGTACTATGCTGAATTGTCCCTATCTCTGTAGGGGGGGTCATAAGTCCACCGCATTTATCTTGTCTGAATCATCACATTGCTTCAGAGACAGTAACTAACATTTCGGATTCTTCAGCGCATTATAAGTAATTTTCATACGATCATCTCGTTCCTAAACGAGCGATGACCTTCTTGGACCTACTTAAAACGTTGGCTAATAGATCAATGTGAAATATAAAAGTTGTTCTCATGCTTGACCATATACAACATATTACACATTGTGGTTTTGGAGACCATTCTACTAAATTACATTAAAATCGTCTATCGTTCGTTCCCACATATTCATGTCCATCAGGATTTCGCAATACATCTCTTTTTTCCAAAGACATATAGACAATATTTCCATGGTTATTTCTATCATCCTGCTTATTCCCAACCTCGTCATATATTTTTTCTGTGTACATCATCGGCGATGCATAATGTAAACGGTTTGATGAATTTAAGGAGCGATATTTGGTGCAAAGAACAACGACTAACACAAAAAACGTTAACGCCACGATCCCTGCGGATATGGTAGTGATAATCCAAATTAGAACAGAACCCTCGAAGCCAGAACATTGTTTCAGGCACTCTGTTTTAACATTTTTGGGTTTTTCTGGTGCATTTGTCACGACACCTGTTCCAATTGAAGGTGGCACGTGTTCATTTGGTATGTGGCCGGTGGATTTGTCGTTGGTATGTGAAGGATCCTTTTCTGAATTTCCTGGTAACACAAAAATAGGACCAACATGACAAGTCCTCCTTTCATTTGGGAATACACTGCTCGTTACGCTACAAATAAACATAGCGCCTTCGTCCAATCTCGTTACCTTGTACGCAACTTCAGCGTAAACGCGTCCACCGTTTGAAAATGGTTTTGAATCCAACTGCGTACCCAGTTCAGGTGTTCTTTTCCATTCAACAGAAACCATCGGATATGCTGCATCGGAGCTACAGTTGAGAACAATTATTTCATCGACATAAATCGGTGAGGTTATTTTGGAACAAGCAATACTCGCTTCGGACGGAAAATACATGACATCTATATAAACCGAACCTATGGGTAATTCCCTATGTGATCTAGAAGCTGAGATAACTTCACAAGTATATTCACCCTGGTCTATTCTATCCACTTCCATCACGGATAAAAAATAAACTAAATCTCCATCGTCCAACAATCGTGTCGCCAGAAATACTCTGTCACCTAATGAGCTTTTCATTACTTCATCATTCAACGAGAGTCTTTCCGGATGACCGTTCACGGTTCTGAGAATGGTCACTTCTTGTCCCTGTTCTCGACTGGATACTTGGCAGTGTATAGAGAAAACACCACCTTCTTCAACTTCTTCAAGCGGAGCTGTAACTATTAGTGAAACTTCTGCCAAGCTCACCGATATGAATATTGTCAGCAGTGAAACAACCCGCCAAAATTTAACCCGAAGCGTCTTACCTGGTGGCTTCTCCATAATCATTATTGGCATCGGAAATTTTTTATATAAGCATGTTCAATCTCACAGCTACAAATACGAAGCGTTGAATGTATTTCAAGACGTCTTGCAATGAGTGTCTAACACCCTTTAGTAAAGATTATCACATAGAGGCGCTTTCAAATAAATTCACGTCAACAAGAGGATGTGCTGCACATTATTATGGCATGCGGAGTGATGAAAATCGTCAAGCTACAATGATGAAAACCAAATCAAACGAACGGGCGCAAACGGATAAGAACGAACGAAGGAAATCCACTCTCTGTGTCGAGTGACCGTTTTGTCGGGATAAGCGATAGGACGCTTAAATCTCCGGAGTGGAAATTGATTTTGCAGGGGAGCATAAAACTGCCGCTAGCTTAAATAACCCATGAATAATAACAATTCTGAGGGGGCATATAATCTTTATAGAAGATCATAGTCGGGCGGCTGGAGATAGAAACAGTGGAACCGGGGTAATTTTAAAATCAAATATTTATCATTATACAGTAGACAGGTGAGCTAAGTGATCCAGAAGGCGAAGATCGATTTTCTGAGGTTTTCCTTAATGTTATCATTGGATGATTGGATACGCGCGAGAAGAGAGACACGTCGGTTAATGAGATTTACCTGAAACAATCCATATAAGGATACGCAGCTGCATTCAGTACACCGTGCACTCGCATATGGATTAAAAGCTATTACTCGGCAATACATCTTGAGTCCTCTGTCTTCGGTATATCACATAGACACATTTTGAATTTACCATCTTATTTTTTCTTTACAGAATAGAATATATAAACGATTGACTTGACAACCTTATTATAATTAAAACATATCCCTGCAATATTAAAATTGCATTTTTTTCTCTTTTACCAATATGGGGAACATGGGAACACTGCTAGTTTAAAGATCCCATTTTATATGACACGGCCCCTATTGGTCGACTCGCATCGGAAATATCTGGTTCACCGAATCTCTAATATAAGTGACTACGTATTGACCCTTATTGTTTAAGACGGAAGTAGCACGATTTTCGTTACATTGGTTCGATGACGTTTCTTTTCTTTTTCGTATGTTACGTAATATGTATAAATAGTGGACGAGTGGAATGTTTACATGACTCTTGACTCTTGATCCAACATAAATGTATGCAACAGTATGAAAAAAACAACAACAAACAACACGACGGAACGTAGCTCACGATTTTCGGTGTATGATTTCGATACCTTTTTTTTCTATCCGTTTTATGTCAGTTCTGTAATAGTCGTAGTAGTCGTGTAGTAGTAGTAGTAGTCGTGAGTGTATAGTATGGGAGTATGGTATAGTGTTAGTCGTAGTAGTTAGGGGTACGTCGTATACGTAGTCGCAGTGGTAGTACTTTGTAGTATATAGTATTATAGTCGTAGAACGTAGTAGTAGTGGTAGTCGTAGTCGTAGTAGTATGGTAGTCGTAGTAGTAGTCGTAGTAGTAGTAGTAGTAGTAGTTAATAGTAGTAGTAGTAGTAGTAGATAGTAGTGTAGTGGTAGTCGTAGTCGTAAGTAGTAGTAGTAGTAGTGAGTAGTAGTAGTAGGAGTAGTAGTAGTAGTAGTAGTAGTCTAGTAAGTAGTAGTAAGTGGTAGTCGTAGTATATTAGTAGTAGTAGTAGTATAGTAGTAGTAATGTTTGCATACTCAATTTACACCATTAACATTACAACCGAAGCAACAACAACACCAATAATCATTACTCAAACCAAAAAAAAAAAACAAAAAAAAAAATAAAGTAATTTTTTCTTTTTTCAAATTAATGTTTTTTTGAATTTAAAATCTGTAGTCTCCTAGTAGGAGTGCATAAATAAATAAATAAATAATACAATAATAAATAAATAATAAATAAATAAATAGAGAAATTTACATGATGAAGACGAATATAACGAAAAAATGAATTACATGTTAGTAAAATATCAGCAAAAACATCAAAAGGAGATAACTATGCCGCTGTACTGAGACGACCTCGACATCCAATACCATGATTATGAATCGAAAGTCAAGGCAGATGCCTCATTAGCGAAATTACCATCACAAGCAGTAGAAGTACGCACACTATCCTAATCCATGGACAGTATGGACCTGTATATGATTGTTTTAATCACCTGCATTGCACGGTGCACATGGTGATATCGACTAGTCGTTATATCCCTTGTTGTTTCCAAGAGAAAAACGACTACCAACGTGACGATCACCGCAAAAAAAAAAAAAAAATGAGGTACAGCGCTTTTTTGGTAATGTATATCTAGGATCGTTTTCCCCGTTAAACATAAGCAGGTCCGCTCCGTATTTACTTTTTTGGTCAAAAACGAATTGCTTCAAAAATGTACAATAGAAAGCAATTTCTAACACATTACAGAAGCCATTCCCAACCTTATTTGTCAAAATACAATATTCTTATTTTTGAAGACATGTACCCTCTCGAACTACACTGTTTGCTACATATTTTTTTTTGCAGATCCAATCTGAAAACGTATTTCTATTGTAACGCCTCAGTAATCACATTAGAGTAGGGGAATGATTACATAATGAAGTCCCAAATACCCAGTAAAGTGATCCATGCATTTTGAATTACGTACCAATGCCTTTTGTTGGAGCTATACACTGCCAGACCGCCTGTTGTTTGTTCCTTTTGCCTGCTCCAAGCCGTTTTATAGGAACCCATTTTTTTCAGAGTTGGTTGTTGCCTTAACAACACAAACTGACACCGAGGTTCCTAGGCTATGCCTCGTCTACGGCCGTGTCGGTTACTGCCGAAGAGTATTGCACTCCTACTATGCTTCAAGTCGTGTGGCGCTACCCTAGATATCATAAATAACCACAATTTAAAATCATTCCATATAACTGAAAAAAATATTTTATCCAACGTTAAGAACAGGGGGAATTTCTGAACCACTCTAGTACAATACCACGAATCCAAATGTTTCTAATTTACGAAGAAGTATATTGTGATCGATGGTATCGAAAGCTTTCGATAAATCTAAGAATATACCAATGGTTCACTGTTAAAAATTTCCGTAAATTAAGAAAACAGATTTTCCGTAAATTTACGGAAAATCTGTTTTACAAAAACAATAAAAATAAAAAACAAAAAACATAAAAAATGTTATTTCCGGAATATTTCAAAAATTTCTGGCAGCAATATTTCCGGACTTTTTTTTTTGGTTCCGTAATTTTAAATTACGGAAAAATTCTGTTAAAATACACATTTTTTCCATAATATGAGACAAATTTCTGTAAAATTACTGTCAAATTTCCGTTAATTGACAGAAATTTCTGTAAATTTACCCTAATAATGACTGGAAATACTGCTGCCAGAAATTTCCGTAAATTTACGGAAACTTTTTTAACAGTGTTGTTTCATTTCTTTCAACTGCAGTATTTATTTAAACCCACCAATTCAATAATGGCCATATAGGTAGAATGATTGGACCGATAATCATATGGCCTGTCATTAAGGATTTCATGGGTGTTTATATTGTCAATGCATCTATCAAATACAAGTTTTTCTAGTAGTTTCGAAAACTCGATAACAAAAGACCACTGGGCGATAATTTGAGAACAACTTTCTCATTTCTCGATTACCATGTTATTCATTGCAGCACTCTTGGTTTGATTGATTTCTCAATTATCGTGTAAGATCTTTCACATTGGTCTCCTGTACGGTGTACGAGATTTATTTATAAAATCGGCTCGGGTGCATGTTACATAGTGCGGTGTTGATTTATCAGTTACGAAATCGGGAACGTGGTTATATGGTATTACATACCAAAATCTTCAAATATGGGCAAGTGCCGAACCTTGCACGTATTCATTAATTAATAATTCTTAACCCTCGTCCAACCAAGGGGGGTGGGGTTACCCCCTAACGGATGATCCCCTGTCGCACAAAAAAGCAATATGAAAATGATCTAAGGATTACAAGCATTGTACAGCTTTATTCCAAAAAAAGTAAAATTTTTTTTATTTTAGGGAAGAAAAAATGGAGGTACACCGTCACGGGGTCAGGGTAGCCCGTCAAAGTGGAAGGTGGGGGGGGGGGTTGCCACCTCCTATACTCTACTGTGTAAAATGGTATTTATGTTACGTATGATGCACTTTAAAGTTAAATATAACAAATATTTGTATGTTCTTATCTTGTAGAGTTAATAACAATGTGTACGCTAAACTTTGGCACCCATCATTGCCGAATAAATTACCAATTTTGCTTGCATGATGGCAAAAATGGTCAAAAAAAACCCTGATTTTGGCGTTTTGCGTACAACTTTGTTAAAAATAAGCTCAGTTATGACGTCACTATGAAGTCTATTGTTAAAACTTAATATGTTTGTACTTGTTTAAGCAAAGAGGACATATGTAGCGACACACTGTACCAAACAATATGAGTTTGTCGCTAATTACGACAAACCATCGGGGCTTGCCCCCCCCCCCCATTGGCGTGAAGGTAGTATTACTGTATAGAAAAACCTTGGTTGCCGAGGGTTAATTAAAATTTGCAATTTTGAGTATGTTGCATAACAGAGACTGTGGTGGATTAATAGTGACGGATGTTGAACACTCTGTGTATACTTGATTTACCACCAGGGCTTTAAAAATGTGTTAGTAAATATTCTCATCTTAAATTTAAACTGACACAAGAAAAAGTGTAATTATTTATGAAATATAGTATTAGAAGAAATTTATACTATATTATCTCGGCAATCCACTCAACCTCCGTAGTATGTGTAATGAACCAAATGAGCAGATTCGCGATGACGCACGGTGGTTTGACGGATGTTCAGAAAAACGCCGATGTGTTTCCATAATGGACGCATGCTGAATAACGATTTAGTATAGGAAAAATTCACATCCGTCACTATTGTCATGAACATAATCGCCTATTTGCGTAAATTTCGTGTGCGGATATGATGGTTAACTTTCCAATGTATTACATCCATTTTACCTGGTGTCTCAAAAAAGGACCATCAGAGCGCCTCTATTCACGAAGAGAACAAAAGTTAAACATACATATTTTAACATCTGAAAAGTGCATTTCGTCAGGTTTCTGACACCGAAATAATCTTTCCAAAGGATGCATATTGACTTGAGTTATGGCCGCCCGATAAAATGACACTTTTTCATTTATCCACGGATGTTACTTTTCAGTAGTCTTTAGACAATACACATTCTCCAACTCATCTTTTGTTTATGATTTCTTTTTTTTTGCGGACAAAAATGATCAGTTCTGATATTGAAAGGTTTGGTTTCAATATTCGAAATTTAAGATGCGTTGCCCTCATGTCTTCTAATGCTCTGATTATGTCCCCCACCCCCCCCCACACAACACACACACACACTGGGGAATTGGGCTGCCTTTTCTAGACGGATGCAGGCTTGCGTTCTCTTTCCATTTCAATCATTGACTTCTAATCATTCTTGTTCGTCAGATGCTTGCAGAGGCAGCGCTATGATGTGCGAAGATACCCAGATTTGACTCCGCCTAGACTTTAGCCCCCTAGGGGAAAACATTAAAAAGAGTGAAATCAGGAACCAACGAATTGCAGAACTTCGCAATAGAATACGCTGCCTTTTGCAAGATCGACGGACAAGGATGATTAGACGTCGATTATTGAAATGGAAACAAGAAGGAGCGGACAGACTGCATCCATCTTCATGGTGTTAGAGGCAGTCAAGTTGGGGGGGGGGCAGAGCAAGAGCAGATAAAGTAGTAGTAAAGAAGAACGAGGAAAGATCTTTGAATTTCTAATTTGTAAAAAAAAAATTGAAACTAAGCTTTCAATATCGAACGGAGCTTTGTCGAGAAACACAAAAGAACCCATATAGCAGCAGCAGTTATTAGCTTACTGCGATAAGTTTGCCAACTTGATTTTTCACTTTAGGTTCAAGGGACATCACAAAGGAATCGCTTAACCTGGTCGCCGAAACGTTCCAGTGTCGTAGTTCGTCACCTGGGGGCGCTTTTTCAAAACTGGCCGCCCAAAATCAGCGAAATCGAATAAAAGCGTATTGTTACCACAAATACATCTAATAGGTTAGGGTTCTGAATTTTATTTGGCCCAAGGTGACCGTTAGAAATGTTTTAAAACCAAACCGTGTGGTCAGGAATGATAGAGGCGTTTTCAAAATGGCCGCCAAAAAATCATAGCGAATTCATTAAAGCATATTGTTTACCAACATTCATTTAATAGGGTTCGGGTTTAGATAATTTTGGCAGGTGGTCTCTAGAAATGATTGCAAAATAAAAACAATGTTGTTTACAGAAATAATTGATGGTGAGTTTGTTTCAAAATGGCCGCCAAACCCAAATCATAGAAAAATTATTAAAAACTGTCCTAACATGGTATGATCACAAATTGCCATTTAATAGAAAAACAATATTAAAAAGAACATCATTTATGGGGCCTTGTTTTAGAGATTTTACTCTAGTGAATTTAAGAGTTGTGAATATAGGAAAAATACTGCTTTACAATTAATAGATTAACTTCTCCCCAAGATTGTGGAGTAGAGCACAATTTGGGTATTTGCTTAACCTGTGGACACAATGATATTACTGGTATCTTTCTTCTATGGAACACTAATATAAACTAATGTTATACATCCCAAATTCCACAAAGTGACAGAGGTCCACGTGTTGCTGATATTTGTGATATACCAAATAGCCACAATTTAGAGAAATTTGACAGAAAGTGAACCTTTTTGCTGATAAAAAAGGTTCACAAGTCCAAAAAAGGGCATTTTAAGGGAGGGGGACATACCAATAAAACTGATGCAGGTCCCTGGGAGATAGCACAATTACACCAAATACATGGATTGGATACAAGTGGAGAGGTAAGTATTACTTTTGTAAGCTTTTAGGGGAACTTTTAGTACAAGAAGGGCCGTCTTGGTATATACTTTGTCCGTAACAATGTTAATTTGATAAGAATAGTCTTGAGGATTTTAGTTTTTCAGGTAGTGATTGTAATCAATACAAAATGATGCAATTTATGTCTGCAACTCAAACGTGAACAATGTTGTGTGCTATTGTGTTACTCTATGGGATAAGAATGAAACTTCGCGCAATTGCATATGAATATTGCAAAGTCCCCGGCCCGTGTAAAATTTTTTCCATAATTTACATCCCGTCATAGTGTCATGTAAAGAGGGGGAAAACTGAAACGTGATATATTGCAAGTATGGAATGTGTGCGGATGCTAATTATGTTAGATAGAGAATGATATGTAAAGACCACAGGTGTTAGATTTTACTACCCCCAAGAACCAAGAGCAACCTGCCCAATTTATAGGCCTGACATATTTTCTATCAAATCTAGGGAGCTATCTTGGCGTTCTGATTTATTGCTGGCAGCAGGGGGATAGCAAGTCCTGAAACTCTTTGAAATCTCTGACGTGAAAGGTTCTTGCGCAAATAAGCTTTGATTGTGTGATCTACAGGTATTAGACTGTCTCTTCCCAAACGGCCAGATAAATAAACCTCTTTATGTAACCTCATTAGCATAAATACTTCAGGTCAAGGGCACTGTCCAATTCTAGCTCAAGTCATGGTGGTAGATTTTTAAAAGAATAATTCAGGGGTATATATTTAAAATTTGGTCAAAACTGGGCGATGTGACACAAGAATGCATGCGATTTGCAGTTGTTTATGGGGAAGAAGGCCAATTTATACAGGATGTTGCAATTGGAAAAGGACGCGTGCTATAGATAGAGATGGCGCGAGTCCGTAAAAAGAAGAGCAAGAATTATGGAAGGCTATTGTAGGTATTTTAATCTTATATTATTTTAGCAAGCTTGTGAAAAATCTAGTTGCAAGAAGTTTGTACGGAATAAAGTGGTGGTTGGTTGGTCTGGATCGGTAAACCTGTCATGAAGACAGAGCGGACTCGAGATGCGATGCCCAGAGATGACGAATTTTTTTTCTTTTCAGCAATAGGAATAGCACCACAGTGTGTCCTGTAACAGCTTTAATTTGGTTGAACACCGAGCTTTGGCCTGTTGTCTTCCTTTTCCTTCAACCATCCTTGCATAATCACCTTCCCAACGTTGTTCCACCACGCCATGATACATGACCAAAAATCTTAGGTTCTGGATGCAGATCTTCGTAACAAGCTTTTTTTTCACCACAAGCATCCTGAAGAATACTGGAGTTTGTCCTCTTTTCGATCCAATGGATGCGACGTATACGCCTCCAACACAAACATCCCAAAGGCTGCAATCTGTATACGGTATGCTTGGGTGAGGGTCCGTGGACTCACTTGCGTATGTGGCATTGAAAGGCCGAGTTGGACTAGACGAGTTTTGGAAGTTCTCGCGTAATTCCTCCTGTAGGCCCAGATCTTGGATAGACTGGAATCTCATAGTCATGGCCACAGTCACCCTCCTAAGTAAGAAGGATACAAGAAAGTTTAATTGATAGACCAAACTCCACTCCTTTCCGTTCCAACAGTAAGGGCTCCTCCCTGCTTTCAGGGAAAAATAGCCATCAACCTAGTCTTAGCGACATTGTGGTACACACATATAGACTGCACTGTTGGAACATCAAAGCAATCAGCAGAATAAATAAGATCCTCCACAGATAACGCTTTGTTAAGGAAGCTTTACGCCAAAGCGTCTATATTCTAACCCCAGAAAGAGAGGGAGAGAGTGGAAAGTGGTCCATTTTCGCTTTTTTTTTTTAGGAAACGGATACACGTTTACTATCTCCACTTAAAGAGAAAAACAAATTTGGGTTTATAATGTGGCAAGACCCAATCATGCCAGTGGCCGAAAAATGTACTTTAGGGGATGAGGGTTGATGAACATTTCGAATGAAACAGGGTTTTGCTGAAAGATTCATACTAGCACATGCGTAAATTTTTGCCATTAGAAGCTAAAATCGTTAAATGCGTCAAAAAGCACATGAACGGCCATCAACAGGGGGGGGGGTGATAGTATGCCATCCCCCTTATCAAAAATTTGGAGATCAATACCCCTCACCATCCCCGGGATTTAGTCTATGATCACGCCACAATGCAGCACAATACCACGTTTTTGATATTAAATATTTTTTGAGGGATATGGTATTGTTGCAAAAATTAAAACCCACAATGTTTTCTTAGTATATTTAAGGGTTTTGCCACAGGTCCTCGAATAGCAGTCCAAAGATGGGAATAACACAGAAGATTTTTTCGCATCATGGCAATGAGTCAACCACATAGGTCTAGTATTGGAAAAGACTTTTTGAAGCAAACAAAACAGTCATATCTTCCCTTGTCCCCTTTACAACCCACCACGACACCATGTGGGTTCAAGCGGTTTCCAAGGAGGAAAGCATGACCTTGCAGGACTTCGATTGCTAGCGACAGCGGTTTATGAGTTCCATTCATCATTGCCTGAGAGGGATAAACATTAAAAGACTTTGCAGCAGCCTTAAGAGTGTGTGCTTTAGCCTTTGTTACGGTCACTTGACCAAGGCCAAAAACCACCTCAAAACTACGGATTCAAACTCCCGAATAACTAGGACCAAGACACTGTGAACTGATTACAAATTTTCAAACAACCAAGTATTTATTTTAATTGTGTGCTCTAAATCAGTCTCAATCAAAACACGATTAGGTTATCAATTAATCAAAGATTTATCTTAATATTGTTAATTAATGAACTACTAAACTTTACTACCTGGTGTGTGCCGCCGACGCGGGCTGCCAGAAAGATTACTATTAGGACGCAGAACTTGCAAAGAGTCCGGGCGAATATTCCAGAGCAAAAATTTCACTTGCCAATAGTGGGACGTGTCCGGAAAGACTTGTACTGATGAAGAACCACTCCTAATGACCCGAAGATCGGGAGGTCGACTAAATATACAGTCCAAAAGTGTGTCGTTGTTTATCCTTGGATAACTCAGAGGCCACGGGAATACAAAACCGAACCCCGCTACACAATCGGACGAACTGCT